>NIPM01000070.1:242055-511145 GCA_002738285.1 Holacanthella duospinosa | reverse complement strand
CGGGGATCGACTTTTCTGAAACATTTGATGTTGGTCTTGTCTTGTAGTGTCCGTAGAATATGTCGATGACTGCATTTGGATTTTTTTGCTGCGTCCCGTTGACTAATCTTGTCGCTTTCTTCGAAAAGCTTTTCCAGTTTACGGACTTTCTCTTTCGTCGTAATTTTGGGCTTTTTGCCGGAACCAACTTTTTTTTTCCATTGGGATTCCATTTTCAACCCTTTTGGTTATCCTATAAATTGTTTGCTTACGAATATTTTCCAGTTGAAAATGTTTAACAACCTCCAATTTCGTAACACCCGGGTTGGATTCAATCAGTCGTCCGAAACGAATTCTAAGAACTTCTTGTTGTGATGCTGTCATTTCCTCAGTGGTATTACTAGGGAAATTAGGAAACCCGTTTTCCACACCCGTTATTTAAAAGAGTCATTTCTTTTATTTCTTCTAGAATCGGAAGTTTCGGATCTTATTCTTTTTAATCAAAAATTTAAATTTTTTTNGTCATTTCTTTTATTTCTTCTAGAATCGGAAGTTTCGGATCTTATTCTTTTTAATCAAAAATTTAAATTTTTTTCTAATCTGAAATTAGACTGATGAGATTTTTAAAGATTTTATTTTAGAGATTTCCAAATTTCCATTTCTAATTAATAAAAAAAAAATAAATAAATAAAAAGTTACAATTCTGTATAAATTAAATGGCTTTCACTATAGACAAAATGAATCTATTTTTTAGTCTGATTTTTTTCAATTTCATACCGATGACACCGACTGTTAGATCATAAAATCAAAATTTCTCTTTTCTATAGTGATTCACTGACATGGTGTACATACATGCAGTCTGTCCAAAAACTATAATTCCTCTGTTAACTTGTAAATTGAAATCAACCTATGCAGAAGTCTCATAACTACTAACTATCCAAACATTTTACAACTTAAATAAAAAATTTTCAAATTTTGTATACCCCAGGTTGATGAAATTCATAATTATAATTAAAAATTTTTTACTTTAGTAGTACTACTCTTCATAAATTGTCCAGTGTCCAGCATAAACATAAACTAAACTAAATGAATACACAAGAAGTGTTTGTAATTATAATTGACACCCTTCCCTACTATATTTTCTATTTTCTATTTTCTACTTCATTCTGTAGACCAGATGTGCCCACCCACAAGTGCGGTTTTGTTCAAAATTAAAACGATTCCAAAAGAACTGGAAACATGAGTTGATAGAGTTGCAATTTCCTAATTCATATAATCTCAGGGTTTATTACCAAAATCCTATTTTGACAACCAAAACAATCCTTTTTCTATCCACTATCTATTGTTAGACTAAAAATAATTTAACCCTCATCCCTCTCTACTAAAAATTGAAATCCATCCCTTTAAATCACACTCAAATCCTTTTATTAAAAAAAAAAACAAAAAAAAATCTTCTTTTTTATCTCTTAATCCTATTACCATTTTTGATTATATTTCCTTTAATTACAAAAGTCAGAAGTAGAATATAAATCAACTCTACAGTCTAATTTATCTACAAAACTATTTCAAAAAGTCTCAAATGATATTCCTTCAGTAAGTTAAAAAACAAGTAAGGGAAAGTTCAAAATACTTTCTCCAATGTCTGTGTTGAGGGAAACTCATGAACTTTAAGATTAAACTCAATGAGGCAAAAAGAGACATATTTCTTATGTTTTTCACAGTGAAAGCTAAAAGTCAAGTTGAGTGAAAGTTAAAGGGATCTCAAGCTTGACGAATACGACAGGCTTGAAATAGAAGAGATTTTCTTAAAACAATGAAACTTTTGTTTCAAACTCAACCAGCCTTAGGAGAAAGCAGAGTTTACAAAAGAGAAAGTTCAAAAAAAAATTATATAGTACAAAATTGAGTAAAAAAAAGAGAAAAAAAAATCTATTTTTTACTATCGGCTTTAGTACCATCAGTGTTAATCAAGTAGAAATACTCCTATTTCTACAANAGAGAAAAAAATCTATTTTTTACTATCGGCTTTAGTACCATCAGTGTTAATCAAGTAGAAATACTCCTATTTCTACAAAACAAAGGCAACAATCACCTAAATAACACTCTTACCTGACAATTGCCGGAAGAAGCTTATTCTTCAACCGTATTCCTTGAGAAGAATTACTTACTTAAATACTAACAATATTATGGATTATTAACTCATCTCGTCCTAAGACTCATTCTTCACTGTGAAAATTACGAGTATTAATTAGCATTTAGATGGTCTAATGATAATTATCCTATTAACTTTTCTGTCTCTTCACCGCCACTACTGTTCAAACTTCTCACACTTTCCTTTAGACCTTGGGGAAATTTTGTCGGCAACTTTTTATATGTCGTAGTTGAACTCTTGTTTTTTTTTGGTCTCATTTTTAACCCTTGTCTTTCCATTGTGTTTCTAAACACACCAAAATTTTTGAAACTTTATAAGTTGAGTATGATGATATAAGGGAGCTTTCAGCAAACCTAACTTTCTCTAACTTAAGCTGAGATAGGGTGAATGGTCATTAATTAAGCTTAATTAGAAGTTGTAAAACATATAAAGTGANAAACTTCTCACACTTTCCTTTAGACCTTGGGGAAATTTTGTCGGCAACTTTTTATATGTCGTAGTTGAACTCTTCTTGTTTTTTTTGGTCTCATTTTTAACCCTTGTCTTTCCATTGTGTTTCTAAACACCAAAATTTTTGAAACTTTATAAGTTGAGTATGATGATATAAGGGAGCTTTCAGCAAACCTAACTTTTTCTAACTTAAGCTGAGATAGGGTGAATGGTCATTAATTAAGCTTAATTAGAAGTTGTAAAACATATAAAGTGANTTCTAACTTAAGCTGAGATAGGGTGAATGGTCATTAATTAAGCTTAATTAGAAGTTGTAAAACATATAAAGTGAGGAGCGTCTCGCCTTTGGGTTTCGTTCTTTATTTTGCTTCTTTTCATACACGGTGTGAAAAGAAATGAGGTGAAATTTTAAGTGACGCGCCTTTTCCTCTGAGACTCATTCTAAATTCGGTACTTTGAGCTCTTAAAACCCGGGTTTTAAAGTTTCTCCAGTCATAAAATCTACTAAAGAAGAAGTAGTAAAGTGAGGCTAGAGAGTTAAAAATAAAATATGGTTTTTAAAAAAAAAGGGAGAATGAAGTGAGCAAAGGGTCTCTGTCAGCCGCTCGTTTTTAAATCTCTGAGAAGACAAAGCGTCTATATTCTTCATCAAGATAGCCTAATAAGCCCTCGTTTAGATAAATTTAGACTCCCATGTCCAATTNGCCTAATAAGCCCTCGTTTAGATAAATTTAGACTCCCATGTCCAATTTCTCATGGCCCACCCCTCCACTTTTCGATTTACTTAATTTGTCACACATTGGATTTCCTATTTCCTATTTCCTACTTTTATGGATTTCCAAAAGAGATAAATAAACTCTTCATTTTTAGGGAAATTAAAAAAAAAATTGTATAATCTAGCTATAAGCATGAAATTTTAAACTGCGCACCTTTTGCGCACTACCGCACCGGCGGCGCACCTTAATAGATGGGCATTTTTAAATCCAATATCCAAATCTGTGATGCTAACCGATTGAACTAATAAGACTCATAATTAGGTTCAAAATTGACCATCTATGAGTATATGTAAGGTCGGAAAAGGTGCGGAGTTTAGATAATAACACCCTTATAAGAGTATGGAATGTTATATAAGATCTATTATGTATTTGGAATTTCTAAGGACATAAATCATCAGTTAGCAAAAACAAGATCATTTAAATTGAAGAGTTGAATATAATTTATGATTTTTTTTAAAGTTACCTAAATTGCGCTGAACCTGACTAAAGATTAGTTTAAATTGAAAGTGAGTTTTGTAATGAAATGATATAATGGTGAGCTGAAAAGCTTATGAAACTTGAAGAGCTATTGTGTGGCTACCTCTCAGTCTCAGTCTCAGTCTCAGCCTCCTTCGTTACATTGATTATAATAAGTTGGCACTCAGCTAATGCTGATGACAATGGACATAATTCATGACGGTGTGTGTAATAAACATAACAATGTAAACTCTTATCTGGCTACGGTGGTCGTTCTCTTCTATACCTTACACACTCATCTTTAGAGTTTAGACTTACAAGCACAATTTTCTACGTCTTTAGTCAATAATAGTCCGGGTGTTCAACAATATTTTATAAAATGGTCATTGAAACCCACATTTTTTTCTTTATATGATTCATAATAAAATTCCATGAGTATGGATCGAGTATAAGTAGCTGCTAGTTAACTTTATGGGGACAGGAGGAAAGGGTAGCATGTGGGAAGGCTAATGTCGACACTTGTCTACTACCTTTTGGTGACCAAATACATTTTCTTATTATACAATAATATAAGTGAGTATAGAAGAAAACACCAGGGCTATTGGTATGTCAACCTACCCTAATTTGTACCGGTTCGTCCAAGTTTTCTAGAAAACATTATTTCACTTTTGTGTTATATAAAAAGAAGAAGAAGAAGTAGAAAAAACAACAATAAAGGGAGGGTTGATGGACTTAAATCTTATGATATGTTGTTTCTCAGTCTGACTTTTCTGCCCTTGTCCGTATTGTCAACGACCATAACTTCTTAACACATAGTTTTCAATTCAATGGAGTGCCAAATAATGCCAGACACCTTTTGTCACATGTTTCATTTTTTGGTGACAACATGTAGCTTTTTTTTCGTTTTAAATTCTTCTTTTAGTAAAATGGAACCATAGTTTTTCCTCATTCCAGAGTTAAAATCTTAACTTCTAATCTTAAGATTTTAGTAGTAGGTCCAAGGAACCATGAGAGAAAACCTTAAGAAGACTCTCTTGAATTGAAATACCTGTAATTTGTATTATATTTCACTATCTCTGTTCCAAATTTTTAAAAACCTTTGAAAAAAATTCTTTAACGGCAGGGTGTCCTGTCCATCTGAATGAAATTGACAGGTTGAGGGATAAGGTATGAAATAATAAAAATAATGGTTAATTCCTTGGGTGGTGTGGGTAAGGGAGGGTGCCTTTTGACTTGTTGACTTGAAAGACCATTTTCTCAACTTGGTCAGCATCCGGAACTTATAGAATAAGTTAAATTTGTTGAAAAGTCAAAAGGGTAGGGAACCAGTCAACCAGTCACCGTGTTAACTGACATGATACAAAGTGTTGTTTGATTTAAATGGACAAGCAGTATGGGATATCCTTCATTCAAATCACTTTTCACTTTCCTTTTAGTATTCCACACACGCTGTCTTATTTAAAAACATCATCTCTTAGTAGTATTTTGGGATTATTTTAGGGGGTTAGGTAGTTAGATTTTAACAAAATTGGTTCATTTTAGGACTAGAATTATGTTACCTTGATTAAACTTCAATAGAGAACTCCATAAAGACGTCATACCTTCATAACTGATTTAAAAAATCCTATTAACTGCTCCATTTAACTATTAGGAAACTGTCATTTTTGTTAACTTAAGATTAACATTTCACATGCTAAGGATGCTAAATGAAAACGTAGCACATGCGCTATAGGCTATACCAAGGTTCCNTATTAACTGCTCCATTTAACTATTAGGAAACTGTCATTTTTGTTAACTTAAGATTAACATTTCACATGCTAAGGAAAATGAAAACGTAGCACATGCGCTATAGGCTATACCAAGGTTCCTCATAGCAACAACCTTGGGCTACACACTCAATATTGAGATTGACCAAACATCTTTGGGAATGTTTTAGGTTACTTAAGTTTATTTAACGTAAACGTTAAACTTATTATTCTAATTTTTAGGTTTCAGTTATCTGAAAATCTCATATTTTAGGTTCTTATATCTTAGCAACTAATCAAATTTTTTGAATTTTTTTGAATAGCGCATATTGGATGTATAGCCTATGTTGGTTTGGTACATATTGGGTGGAACCAATACCAATTAAAGAACTCTATTTAAAGAATAAGGATATACCTGAGTCAAATCTAGGCTAAATAATGTATCTAATTGACCTGATGAGAAGTCTAAAAATTCGAAGAGATTTTGATTTATACTTTCGTACTTCAAGGTTTCATTGTTTGGCAAAGAAAATAACGTCTCTAGGATTTATAATTCAACAAGCCAAGATTGACAATTGGAACTAAATTAGTTATTCTTGAGACTCCATTGTCATCTGTCTGACACCAGGGAGCATCATTGATGATGACTGAAAGCAGAGCAAACGGATTCTTCACGATGATCGTCACTAGAATAAATTAGACTCCATCAAAAAGTACCATAGAGTCAGTCCTCCCGGTCAAAATTGACCAGGTGAGTAACTGAAATAATAGTTAACAATGGAATAGTAGCCACTCCATCCCTTGATAAATCTGTTTACAACCTTTCAAGAAGGAATATAAGGAAAAATACGATGGTACTGTGGCAGTGGCCTAAATTCTTTCATAACAAGGACTACAACAATCATCCACTTCATTATTCCAGAGTGGTTGACATTTGACCTGACTTGTATGTCCAACGTCTCAAAAGTTACATAATAGGAATAAGATAGATTAGGTGGTTGAGGTTCTTTATTACTGGTAAAAAAATTTTTTTAGGCAAGTACAAAGTATATACTAAGGAACCAATGCAGTAGTAGTGGTTGGCATCAATTCTAAGCATNATAACAAGGACTACAACAATCATCCACTTCATTATTCCAGAGTGGTTGACATTTGACCTGACTTGTATGTCCAAAGTTTCAAAAGTTACATAATAGGAATAAGATAGATTAGGTGGTTGAGGTTCTTTATTACTGGTAAAAATATTTTTTTTAGGCAAGTACAAAGTATATACTAAGGAACCAATGCAGTAGTAGTGGTTGGCATCAATTCTAAGCATACGTTAGTAGAATAATAAATAATTTCGTATTTCAACAGTAATTGATTTGGTTTGCAAAAAGTTCATTAAAATCCTCTTGCTCTGGTAACCATTTTGTAGTAGTAGTAGTAGTAGTAGTTACTANTTTTTTTAGGCAAGTACAAAGTATATACTAAGGAACCAATGCAGTAGTAGTGGTTGGCATCAATTCTAAGCATACGTTAGTAGAATAATAAATAATTTCGTATTTCAACAGTAATTGATTTGGTTTGCAAAAAGTTCATTAAAATCCTCTTGCTCTGGTAACCATTTTGTAGTAGTAGTAGTAGTAGTAGTTACTAAAAATATGAAAAATGGGAAACGATTTTTTAAAGATTGCACATATCCTTGGACATCATTTTAATGACCAAGTTGTGCAAAATTATGGTCAGCTAATTAATTTTTTTTTGTGACAAGGTAGAGCTCTTAAGAAGAGTCAAGGTAACCTAAATTTTGAAATGACAATGACAATAGAAATTTGACATTGATGAATCAGCTCATAAAATTTTTTTGGACGAGATGAAAGACGATGATACAGTAGACGGAATAGGTTCGATTAGCATTAGATGACGTGGACATGGAACCTTGGTACACAAGCCGAAGATTTAACAATAGGTTCCTTAATCCATTCCCACAATGGGGGTGACAATGGTAAAGACAACAATAGAGAAACTCTGCGCTGGTTTTTTCAGCTATATACTCCAATGCTAATTAGCATTCAATTGTTCTCAAGTTTGGATGCAGGTGCTGAGTAGTCTTCGTATTCAGAAATCAATTCATTCAGTGATACAAGAAGACTTTCAATTTCTGAAATGATGTTGAAAGTCATGACAGTATAAACTAGGGTCTTTTTAAGCTAACGAACTAAGAATGAAAGCTTTCTAAATACCTTTCTGCTCTAAACGATCATCCTATGTCCTTTGACCCCGATGTACCTTCAGGAATTGCAATTTTTAGCAATACCTAGGTCCTAGGTAAAAAAATATATAAAACGCTAAAATTCTTGTTAGTGTTCACAGGGTTAAAAATTTACATACAGGGAGGATGGAGAAAGTTGGAAAAAAGGGGAGCTGCTGAAGCTTGTCTGAAATTTGGTTAATATCACCTGTGTTAATACAAAACGATTAATCAAAACTTTGTATTAGAGATTTGTTTGGTTCATTTGAATCAAATGAAAATTAGTAGTCAAACTTGTCAACTGTTTAAGTAGTTTTACAGTTGTGTAATGAAATGACTGATTATTTACTAATCGTCCTTTCTTCAAAAATCAAAACCCATGTTCAGATCCTTGGAGTATCCCAACTTCCTTTTGATTTCTTTGACACTGATCTTTGAAATAAAAAANAAACCCATGTTCAGATCCTTGGAGTATCCCAACTTCCTTTTGATTTCTTTGACACTGATCTTTGAAATAAAAAAGTACCCTATTCGTCCATATATGTATAAGGTACATCCTTGTATACTGCGCTTCCATGTATACCGTCATAGAATTCTCTGCGCAAACTCATGACCATGTACACCGCAAATTCTATTTAGATAACACACTTAATTTTTCATCACTCTTTTTGGCAGTGGAAATAACAACACTTGGTAATTGACANAAACCCATGTTCAGATCCTTGGAGTATCCCAACTTCCTTTTGATTTCTTTGACACTGATCTTTGAAATAAAAAAAGTACCCTATTCGTCCATATATGTATAAGGTACATCCGTGTATACTGCGCTTCCATGTATACCGTCATAGAATTCTCTGCGCAAACTCATAACCATGTACACCGCAAACTCTATTTAGATAACACACTTAATTTTTCATCACTCTTTTTGGCAGTGGAAATAACAACACTTGGTAATTGACAGAAGGTCAAACACATCAAAAATAAGTAACATCACAAATCTTATTGTTAGTTAAAACAAGAGTCCNAGAAGGTCAAACACATCAAAAATAAGTAACATCACAAATCTTATTGTTAGTTAAAACAAGAGTCCCAGATTTGACACAATGAATGTCTAANCAAAAATAAGTAACATCACAAATCTTATTGTTAGTTAAAACAAGAGTCCCAGATTTGACACAATGAATGTCTAACTTCAAAGAAATCAGTAGAGATACAACCTATCAATCAGTAGATGATTATTGATATGTTGTTTAGGTTATAAATTTGTAGAATTAATTGAAGTGATGGATTTTTTAATCCTTGGTAATCAGAGCAGTTCTGACTATTATNGTTATAAATTTGTAGAATTAATTGAAGTGATGGATTTTTTAATCCTTGGTAATCAGAGCAGTTCTGACTATTATATGACACATGAAATATTAAACTAATTGAATAAAATCGAAATTGTTGATGAAGATTTAGGCTCAATTATAAAAGTCGTTATATAACGCCACAACATTCTCAAAATTAAAAAGCGCGCGCAAAGTATAGCACACATTATCCTCAGACGGTTACGGTAAAATGAGGGTTAGTGTTGTATAATCCCTCAACAATTCAAATGGAACAAGATGCTGATACAATTGTTGATAATGGAAAAAAAAATTTAAATCACTCGCCATCACTACTACTTATTGCTTTTAGCATCAGCTTACCATCTTAATGCATTTTTAATCAAATATACAACACCATAATTGAAGTATGGCTAAAGCCTCAAAAGTAAAATTTTATTTTGTGTCCTTCGGCTTATTCGGCTAAAATATGTGTTTTGAACTTTACCAAATTNCCTCAAAAGTAAAATTTTATTTTGTGTCCTTCGGCTTATTCGGCTAAAATATGTGTTTTGAACTTTACCAAATTTTTGTTAGTTACCGCAATAATTATTAAAAATCGCAGTTACCAAATTTTCAAATTTTTTAGGTTATGTTATTCCGCCTGGACGTTATAGTACATAAAAGGAGATTCACATTAATCACAATTAGTTTCAAATTCCGCCAAACTTAAAATAATACTTTGTATAATGTACCTTACAAACGAGAGATGAGATGATGATAGTGAGAAATTGTTGAGTTCATTGTTACTTNCCTCAAAAGTAAAATTTTATTTTGTGTCCTTCGGCTTATTCGGCTAAAATATGTGTTTTGAACTTTACCAAATTCTTGTTAGTTACCGCAATAATTATAAAAAATCGCAGTTACCAAATTTTCAAATTTTTTAGGTTATGTTATTCCGCCTGGACGTTATAGAACATAAAGGGAGATTCACATTAATCACAATTAGTTTCAAATTCCGCCAAACTTAAAATAACNTATGTTATTCCGCCTGGACGTTATAGAACATAAAGGGAGATTCACATTAATCACAATTAGTTTCAAATTCCGCCAAACTTAAAATAACACTTTGTATAATGTACCTTACAAACGAGAGATGAGATGATGATAGTGAGAAATTGTTGAGTTCATTGTTACTTTTAAAAGGCATAGAAATGCTTGAGTTGTTGATGCATCACTATTTCCAAAGAATACCATACTCCAACGCCTACATTTTCTTTCATATTATATGTAAACCTATTTATATTCATTTTAATAAATCAACCATATAATTGACACAAAGTAACTCATTTCATTACCATTTAGTTTATATCATTTGATTGACTGAATTTTGTTTTTAACAATAAAAAACTTATATTCATCTTACTAATCAATTTTTTTGTGAGCTTTATCAAAAAAAATATATATACAGTAAAGTTCGGCTATTGTGACTCCGGCTATAATAGAACTCCGGCTAAAGCAAACCACACTGTCCGGTCCCTGCCAAGCAAATGGGAGATTATGTGTTAAGTAGTCCGGCTATAATGAAATCGGCTATACTGAACTTCCGGCCTTAGTGAACCAAACCTACCGGTTCCCGGAGTCATTTTGTCCGGTTATAGTGAAATATGTCTGAATTCCGTAATGAGACCATTTGCTACTACTGTTCCTTATACTTTTATGCCTGCCCATCTATGCACCGGACTTGCATGTTGACCTCTGAGTGAGTTTGAGTTTATTAAGTAAATTACTAATTCACAATGTCAAAATCAGGCAAAAAACGTACTGCGTTGTCCTTAAACGATATATTCGATATCATTGCTGCACTGTCTTCCAACACACCTCACCAAACGTTATGTGAGAAATATAAGATTGGAAACTCTACAATTTTTCTTACTTTGAAATCAAAATCCAAAATTGAAGAAGACTTCCAAAGATTTTCTGGTGTAAGTTAATAATAAAAGTGTTGAAATATAATTAGGTTACATTTAAGCAATTAGTTAAAATTCAAATATCAAATTTTTAGAATATAAAACGCCAACGCCGATGAAACTATCCAAAGTTGGATTCTGCGCTCATCAAATGGTCTCAAGTAAATCCCCATTACCCAGTGCTTCTCTAAATCGGCTTAGCTGAACTTATAGTGAAATATTTGGATATAATGAACAATTATTAAATTGAAGTACCCGTTCACTATACGGATATAATGAACTCCGGCTATACTGAACAATTTTGCCGGTCCCTACAAATTCGCTATAACCGAACTTTACTGTACATATATATAAAGTTAATCATCATCATTGTTGTAAATCGATCAAAAGTTCAAATAACAAAAAAAAACTAGATCCACCCACAGAGTATATATTATTATGACAATTTCAATAATTCTAATATTCTTATCAATAATAATGTGAAGACGGTTGACACGCCCAGTATTTAGCGGCCCGACGATGACACCACCCTCCTTGAAAGCCGATTATAATGCTGTCCTCAAAATACATTATTGAAAAGTTTATATATTTCGGATGAATCATAGATTTAAAATTCCATTTGAAGAAAAGAATAGGGATGGAAATATGGTAGATATGGGATGGTATGGAGGTTGTATGATACGTCTCTGTGATAAAGAATAGATTGTTTAATGATAATGTATTATTATAAATTGAAGTTTATAATGACCAACCCTGTACTTTTATATTCACACCCCAACCACCAGGTATCTAGGATTGTTAATTTTTTTTAACACTCTAACTACTCAACAACTCATAATATGATTCCTTATAAAGTTTATAAATTTGAATACTGAATATTATAAAACCGTATCATTTCATTCCAACTGGAAATTTTTTTATTCAGTAGTCAGACTGATTTCATTTCCTTAGACTTAAGACTTAGTCCCTTCAGTAAGTATTTAAGGGTCCCAAGTGTCATCATCAGAAAAAAAACTTATGATAATTATATGGGATGATAATATTTCCTATAGAGCTTAGTTTTTTCCCATTCACACGTGTAGAGATGATAGTTGGGATGACTTTGAAAAACTGTGCAAATGTTCAACTAAAGATTTTTTTATTTTGAATGGACTCAGACGTGCCTTGGAGGTGTGTAAACGTGCTAAAGTCATCCTAAACAATCAAAAAAAAAGAGACAACAATTTGGTAAAAACGAAAAGAGAGGAGTCAAAATAATAACAATTTTTTTTTGTCTGTGAAGATAATATGGTATGAATAGGACGACGGTGAGAGGGATTCATCTCTATTCTTATAGTATACTGTACAGTATCTAAAGATCATAAATCCTTGGATCATCCACACTAAAAACCTTTGCTAAAGAATCAAAAACTGAAAATTTTTTTTTTTTTTTTTTTTTTTGACTCTAAGGACAGCAAGGTGAGACCACCACCATGGAAGAACATAACGAGCAAAATGGTTCAAAAAAAAACTTTAAATAAAATATGGTTAGTAAAGGAAGAATAATGGGGGACCCTTCCTCCTCTATTTAGTCAAGTCGAGTCAACAAAGAATACTCCTAGTATGTCCCCAGATTCCTTTCAGTTTCAAACAATGAGCCCTTGATTTCTTTTTATGTCCCTTATATACCATATAAGTTTCGAGTTTGAGTTTCATTCTCAAACTACACTGTCAAACTAAAACAGTTTGAATTTTTGAGCCTTTTTTTTCATTAGGTTTTTCATTATTGTCAATTTCAATTATTCAAAAATTTAAAAGAGCGTCCTCTAGCGTACGCTCAAACTCCAAAAATCTGCGCAAGCAATTCCTTCAACACTAAATATCACATTTTTTAAGTTATCACATTTTTTAAGTGGAGTAGTAAGTTATACGTTAAAATTTAACGTTTTTCGATTTAATCTCAGTCGTAGAGTTTAAAATGTGGCAAAAAGAAAGAAAAAATGATGCCATCCGTTTATAAAATTTTAGGTAGGACCTCACATTGTGAGACTGTGTGTAAAATCATAAGGTTCTCACTGGAGAAGGCATGTTGTTTAAGGGTTAAGGAAGAATTAAGTTTTCACGCTTCTAATAGGATGAAGGGATCCATGTCAAACAAACCATTTAAAATAAGATTAATGACCAGAAGGCAATCTTCCCAAAAAAAAATATACAGGGTCCTCAAATGTATAATGAAGTCTACTTCTGTCATTTTATTTACATCTGTGTGAGCATATTCATATTCTAATGAATGGAACTTATCACAACTATACTTCTTTATTCGCTTAGTAGAATCTCTTCCTCGAGCGCTTCCAACATTCTATTCAGCGCTTCATCATGTGTATAAAAAATGAAAAAAATGAAATAAAAAATTAATCTTGGATTTTCATTTTTGTAACCTACTCGTTGTTGAGTATATAATGAACAAATTAGAATCCTTTGGCCCAACAACGTTGAGTGACAGTCGCCTGAGCTTCCGTTTCATGACACAATTCTTTTCGGTTCAAGCGTGCCTAACTCCAAGTGCAATTCAGTTTTTAATGGATCAAGACAAATGTTACAACTGATTTAATTCGACTTGGTCTCTAAAATTTAGGGATCGTTTCGTTAGGATCTATGGAATAATTTTTATAAGCCTTCTAAAATATAATTTTAAGTCCATTGTATCCAATAAAGAATAAGAATATAGAGTGTTAACCAAACACTTTTACTCNTCCAAGTGCAATTCAGTTTTTAATGGATCAAGACAAATGTTACAACTGATTTAATTCGACTTGGTCTCTAAAATCTAGGGATCGTTTCGTTAGGATCTATGGAATAATTTTTATAAGCCTTTTAAAATATAATTTTAAGTCCATTGTATCCAATAAAGAATAAGAATATAGAGTGTTAACCAAACACTTTTACTCNCTAAAATATAATTTTAAGTCCATTGTATCCAATAAAGAATAAGAATATAGAGTGTTAACCAAACACTTTTACTCACTGTCGTAGCCGTTTTAATTTAAAATAATACTTTGACAATTTCAGACATATTGCTTAAAATATTGATTCATTTTGGAAAATAAAATACTATCTGTGTTAGTTTACCTTGAGTTAGTTTAGTAATAGAAAATTTTTTAATAAAACAATTTTAAATTTTGTAAAATTACTGTTTGAAAATCATGCAGCTACGACAACAATGTAAAAGAGTCTGAGTAACCCTGTATTTTTTTACACTTTTTTTTGTTGTTGAAACAAACACAGTAGTAGTAGTTATGGTGGAGTATTTGAAGCGTTTCCGGGTGGTAATAGTGGTTGGTGGTATAAAATATGTGATATAATCACCACTAATTTTGTGTATAGTAAACTTTTTAGTTAGGTTCTCATAAAAGAAACTTACTATTTGAGTAACATATTGTTTGAAGTGAAATTAACAAAATTGTTAGTAAAAATGAGTAAATTTTAATTTTAATAGTCTAGGTAATGTATTTGTAAATATCTAATTAAATTTGCTAATTTTGTAATGCTAATGAGTTACGGTGTTATTATTAAAGAAGTTAATGGATAACTTATAACTAACTNATTTGCTAATTTTGTAATGCTAATGAGTTACGGTGTTATTATTAAAGAAGTTAATGGATAACTTATAACTAACTACTGTACTCATCATACAAAACTAATAACACTATTTACAACACTATTTACAACACTTAAGAAACACATTTAGGATATTAAATATTTTTTTTTACTAGCTATTAAATATTAAAAAATAAATTATAAATAGCAGTTACTCATTGTTGTAATTTTCCTTATGGATGAAAAAAATTTTTTTGACTATTAGAATTATATAAAATGGGAGGAGCTATAGGTTGAATTAACCAGTCATTTTTTTTTTAGAAAAATCGGATTTTTAGTTATAAGTTTACTTGAGAAAATTCTAAACTATATTACATAATAGNGCTATTAAATATTAAAAAATAAATTATAAATAGCAGTTACTCATTGTTGTAATTTTCCTTATGGATGAAAAAAAAATTTTTTGACTATTAGAATTATATAAAATGGGAGGAGCTATAGGTTGAATTAACCAATCATTTTTTTTTTTAGAAAAATCGGATTTTTAGTTATAAGTTTACTTGAGAAAATTCTAAACTATATTACATAATAGTCTAAACTTTAATGATTAATAAGCATCTAGGTCCAATTTGATTGGATGACAAATTTTGCAAGAGTGTGGTATAAAAAAAAATTAAAATGGCGTCAAACGTTTTTTTTTTTTTAGCATAATGAGATAGCTTCTGATTATAATGTGTTGACTCGCCCTACCGCTCACTGTGACAATTCTGAGACTTACATTATAATCCTACACATATAATTTCTACCTCTTACTTTCGACCAATCAATTACATAACTTTATTTGACAGTGTAGGAGCTCAAATATAGGGAGGGTAGCGGAGACAAGAGCCCACGGTGTGGGCTCGACATGAACAAAATCCAACAATGAATGATTGATAAGACAATAACAAAAGAGATTTATGTTGTTATGTTTTTTTTTTCAGTATATTCCTTCACCTGGGTCCGCCTTGGTGACATTGTGTCCATTGTTTGTGTCCTCTCTTCAGATGGTGTCAATCACTTTTGGGAATGGTCCGCCTCACTCTACATAACACGCCCATCAACCGCCTTGCACGAACTTTCGGATCTTGCTGCATCTCTGGTAGAAAAAAAAAAAAATTTTTTTTCCTACTCTATGTCAGAAGCTATGATACTACCCTCTTCGAGAAGGCTCTGACCATACCCTCGAATGCTGCTGAAATGAGCCAAGCCCTCAAACAAGTTCTAGTAGAAAAAAGAAATCCCAACACCATCATCACCACGCCATCCAATTCTATCCCTTCCCAGCCTAACCGTCTTGGTGGCTTGCGCAAACTTTTCAGTCGATACCTAAGTACAAGCGAGAGAGGTTTCCTAAGGACAAAAACCTTTGAAACAGTAAACGATCCCCTACCACTTCGGTCCAATCCTAATCAAATATTTATACTAAATTTTCCTAAACTTTGAGAAGAATTAAACACCCAGAAAGTACAGAGTCCAGGTGAATTGACGCCATTTTAGAAGAAATTTTGTTAATTTTTTTTTGTCACTTTATGGCCACAGTGGCCTTAGTGGAGACTTATTAGTTTCCAGGACGCTAAAAAAAAATAAAAGTTATCAATAAGAAAGTAATTGTGTGTCCTTCTAACTGTCAGCACTTCAAGTATCCACAACGGCGATCCGTGTGAGAATGCTCCCAGCTATCATGGACGAACCACCAGCGGTTGCGTCCACTAAACCGCGATCAACTGACTTTTCAATTGCTGCAATTATGTCAAAAGAGATCTCAAACACTCAGATTCATCACACAAGTAGTAGAAAACGACAAAGTTCCTCACCTCCATACTTCAACAATGATAGTCCTACAAAGCCTATAGGTAAGCTAACAAAAAAAAAAATTTTTTTTTCTTTCTTTTTTTTTGGAAATTTTTCATCACGGTGAGGTATAAATTATAAACGGTGGGGTTGATTGGATATTATTTTTATTAAAAAAAATTCTAGATAGGCTTTGTAATAGTCAACCGTTTTACAACAATTACAATAATCATGTACATCATCTTCAAAGCCGGACAAATAGTCCATCCCATTCTTCTCATTCTCATCATGGATCAGAAACTGAAGATTTTTCAGAGTCCAGTGACTGTGAGAAGGATATTGACATTTGTGATGAAGACAATAAAGTGACTTCGTCTGTTGAGACTCCTGTAAGTGGGAAGGACATGGATGAAGATGATGAGGATGGATTTTGTAGTCCAGGTATGGACAGACTTGGCTCACCTGTAGAAGATGATGACAGTGGACCGAGTAGCCATCATCGCCGTGATACCTCTGACCCTTCAATGATACCCAAATCTTCTCAGAAAAATCGTTCAAATAAAAAGAATTCCTCACGTCCACCTAAGGTCGAAATGAAAGGGAAATGTAACTGCGATGAGTTCCTATTAGTCAACTGTCATCTAGAAACCAAAGACTTGTGGGATAAATTTCATGACCTCGGGACTGAAATGATCATCACTAAAACTGGAAGGTTAGTTGAAAAATAAATTTTTTCTAAGTCATTTTACTACTACAGGTTTTTGTAAAAACTATCAATGTCCTTCGTAGACTTCAACCATAAGTTTCATAGCCTTAGTTAGTAGTGTCGTCCCTTCGTATCTCTCTCTCTCTCTCTCTCTCTGTAAAGATTGTTGACCCTAATCTACAGAAATGTTGAAAAAAAAAATCCATTATATCATTTTATGGTAGTCAAATAACGTTTCCGGTAAAAATGGGTAATCACCCGACTTCTTCGTAACCAAGAAACTGTTATTACTCCAGTTCCAGTTTGGAGTAAGACACAATAAATTTCTACTCTGGTCATTTGAAATGATATTCAGTGACCTCGTTGGTTACAACTTGGAATATGACACTTACTCAATGGTCATTTCTCTCGCCCAGAGTCCCTACCACCAAATTTTTATTGTTATAGACCTAATCATTATAAGGGTTCATCACTTTAGATTTTATAAGATTTGAAATAGTTGGCAGGACTTGGACCGGTCTAAAGTTATTCGATTTTGAAGATAAGAATACTAATAAAAGGACAGTAAGACGGAAATTCATATAAACATCTCAAACGTCTTTTTATTTCTTGTTGGTTTAGCATAAAATATACTGAGACTTTCAACAATAATATCCCAAAACCACACAATTCAAAAAATTTAAATTTAACCAATCATATTTATTTATTTAAAATCTAATTGAAATAGCTACAAAATTTTATTTTTCAAAACTTTAGTTGATTAAATTTCATATTGAAAATTTTTTTCCGGCATACTTACTAAAAAATTCTGTAGATTTAATTTCATTTTGTTTAAGACTTTCAAATTTCATCAAATTTAAATTTTTATTAAACATAAGTTGTAATTATTTTCAAATTATATTAAAACAAGAAAAAAATAATTGAAATGTTAATATCATTGTTCATTGAGAAAAAAAATTCAAAAAAATAGTAAACATTATGTTTACAAAGAGTAAACAGTAGAGAAATANTTACAAAGAGCAAACAGTAGAGAAATAAATACTTAAATTAAAAATCAAATTAAGGTCAAGGTGTTCCTAAAATATGATTTTGAATGACAATAAATTATTGTTGATTTAATTTAAAACAAAATTATTCTAATCGAATAGAAATTAAATTAAAAAAAAATTTGAATTTATCAATAAATGGAAATTTTTCATACGGATTCGCAGTTTGATTGTTTAAATTTCGTAATTTGTTCCATCGGAAGCTGTTATTTGAAGTTTTTAAGCTTTTTATCATCAAATTGTATTGATTGGAATTTTTTTTTTAAATATTTCAGTCTTTCATTCTTCATTCACATGTTGTACGTATACAACAATCAAAATGAATTGTTATATTAACATAAAAGAAAAAGTAAGTTAACTTGTTAGAAAATAGTAAGGTGATAAAGATAATTACTTCCTCTCACCTCATCTTACACAAAACTAAAAAATACACGAGATACAGAAATCATTATACAAGAGATTAGGTGAGAAAAAAAAATTTTTTTTTGGGACTGGACCTAAAAGTTGGTGTTCCAAAGGGCTCATCATAACTCCAACCACCCTGATCTTCAATAATTGATGCCTTGGAGCAAATTTTGGTCATGAAATAGACACAAATGATGATTTGAGAAGACATTGAAAAAGAACCTTTACAAGTCCCTTTGCCCTCAACTTTTCAATCCGACACTTTTTCTATAAAGGAAATCATGAGACTCAAACCATAGAGATGTGGAAGCCTTTTTTTTCGGAAATCTTAGAAGTTTTGTGAGCCGAGGAACAAGGACTTAATTGCTCCCCTTATGATCATAAGCAAAAGGAGACTATATATATATATATAAATATATAAAAAAAAAGAGAACATGAGATCTTGATGAAGAAACTTGGTTCAAAAACCTACACTTTTTGGATCTAATATTATTCTTCTTTTATAATATCTTTTGGGTAATTGAACTCCTTTTCCTTACTAATACGTTTTCTGTGGGAGGATAGATTTTTTGGAAGATAAATTGAGTACCTTCAAAATTACCTAAAAGTCTTATACTTATCTTCCGACTTCAACGTCTAGAACAATATGAATTATTAAAAAATTTTGCAATTCTTTGAAACATAATTCATTGATTTTGACACTCGTACTAACAGTGTTAACTTAACTGTTAACACAAGGTGCTAATGTTAACTTTAGTCATTACCGTAAAGCTGCTGAAAACTTAGCAAATAAACTTAAGAAAACTTACATTAGGAACTAAGCTACATTTGCCTAATAATAACTAAAACTATATATATATGTATATAAGTGAGACAGTAACTGTTTATATTATTTATATTATTTATATTATTTTATAAACAAAAAAAAGTGTCAATGCCCAACTCTGCAAGATTTTAAATACAGTGGTTTTAGCTTAATGTCACCTCCGAGGGAGCCAAAAAATCGGTTGACAGTAGGCGGAGTTGAAGTTGACAATAGCTGATAATGTCAACTGACTGATAATTCAAAGATTAGGTGACATAAACCGAAGTTCCTGGTTTTAGAGGCGCATTTTATGATACGTTTTTGAAGTTATTACCTGAATTCGGAATACTCTAAAAGCAAATTACTTGTTAAAGTAATCAGCAAGCTTTTTTGCAATATGCCAGAGAAATGGCTTTGAGATATTATCTTGTCAGAAACTCCCAAACTATCGGTACTTGTTTGCAAAATTCTTCACTTCCAATGTTGCTTATCATTAAAACTTTAAGTTTTTCAAGCCTAACCATGTGCCCATCTAAAGTTGGCATACTCGCGGTTGGAATAAACACGCGACTGCGGGTGAGTCTTTAAAAAAAAATAAACTTTCACGATCGAGGATCTTATAGTAGAATACAACAAATAGGTTAATGAAACAGTTCCCCCAAGGGTCTCTGACTGCCCACACCATTTAAACAAACACGAGTATAGTCCAGGCCTGAGAACCGAAAGTTTCCATTAAAGTGTGGTTATGTGCCATACATATTATTCAAATTGGATGACAATAGGCGGAGGTTGACTATAGGAGGTGTGACAATAGGCAGAGTATTTAGTACATGAGAGCATGGAGTTTAGCCGGGGAAAAGCCAACAGAGTGGCAATAAGCGAAGTGTGACATTAAGGGGTAGTGACATAAAACTAAAACCACTATATCATTATTGGTAAATAATCATCCATCGGAAAGTTATGTAAAATTTTTAGCATTTAAGATTAACAGAGAATTTTTGGCAAAGATTAGTTAATAATAATAATTAAAATTTGAGTTTATAATAATTTAATAATTCTTTGCCAAAAAAAAAATTTTTTTTTTCCACACAAAACCAGTAATCTTTTGAAGTAAAGTAAAAAGACATTAATTCACACCTGGGCCAAATCCTGACAACTTTGAATTTCACACTTTATAATCCCTCCTCAATGTTTGTTCTGATACCTACAGCTAGAGTTATAATCCCTCATTAATTTTTCGCACATTAGTAAATGAATAAACAAGAAAACTATAAGTAATTCANAAATTTTTTTCCCACACAAAACCAGTAATCTTTTGAAGTAAAGTAAAAAGACATTAATTCACACCTGGGCCAAATCCTGACAACTTTGAATTTCACACTTTATAATCCCTCCTCAATGTTTGTTCTGATACCTACAGCTAGAGTTATAATCCCTCATTAATTTTTCGCACATTAGNCTTTGAATTTCACACTTTATAATCCCTCCTCAATGTTTGTTCTGATACCTACAGCTAGAGTTATAATCCCTCATTAATTTTTCGCACATTAGTAAATGAATAAACAAGAAAACTATAAGTAATTCATCTTTTAGTTATTATAAGTTATATGCTATAAGAGAACGTGGAAAAGATATAATCTCAATTTCTTATATAANTTCATCTTTTAGTTATTATAAGTTATATGCTATAAGAGAACGTGGAAAAGATATAATCTCAATTTCTTATATAAATGGTAAATTTTTGGAAGGGTAGGCATATGGTTTGAGTTTGAGGGTTCAAAAAAAAATTTTTTTTTTTTAGTAATGACATGCTGTCCACTAAAAAAAAATATTTCTCAAAGTTGAAGTAGTGAATATAAANTTCATCTTTTAGTTATTATAAGTTATATGCTATAAGAGAACGTGGAAAAGATATAATCTCAATTTCTTATATAATGGTAAATTTTTGGAAGGGTAGGCATATGGTTTGAGTTTGAGGGTTCAAAAAAAATTTTTTTTTTTTNAATGGTAAATTTTTGGAAGGGTAGGCATATGGTTTGAGTTTGAGGGTTCAAAAAAAATTTTTTTTTTTTTAGTAATGACATGCTGTCCACTAAAAAAAAATATTTCTCAAAGTTGAAGTAGTGAATATAAAGTAAGTTTATATAGTTAGATTTTTGCGTAAATTATATAATAAACTACTTTTATACCGTGGAGAGTATATTAGACCCCGTGGAACCAAAATTTCAAAAAAAAATTTCTCTAAACATCCCGCTATAGAGCTCATCAATGTCTTTCTATAACCTCTACAAACAACCACTGTTGAACAATGCTCTCTTTTTCCTAACAACAATGCTTTTATCTAAAACTCATGTATTCATCAAAAATAAATTATTGTTGATAATTGTTTTATGCCATGTGAAAAGTCACGGTAGTTTAACTCCATTAAATCATCAACCGTTTCAATTCATTTTTCATATTCATAAAGACTGATGGAATGGATGGAAATTTTTTTTTTTTTTTTTGGTTAAAAAAAAATTGGGTTCATTATTTAACCCTATCAGAGCATCTCTTGTCTTTCCATACATCTCTGCAAAAGCAATTATATAATCCTCTTTTATAAGTTATTATAACTTGACGGAAATTATACCGGTACGTGCAATGGGCGTAAAAATTGTACCAAAAAAAAAAATAAAAAAAAAGAGACTTTTTTACAACCGCGTATTATGATTATAAACATTTTGTGAGAATTTTTTGAAAAAAAAAGTATAATCTAGATGACCTGGGCCATTGTACTTGGGCACTACTACTCTGTTCTGTCTATGTGTACCAGTGTTGATGATTTAATGCATAAATAATAATGAATTGAACAATAGTTCCTTAATAAGAAGGCGCAGTGGGTCCTCATGCAACATGTCATCGATACTTTTCGGATGACACGGTCTTTGCACAATTCAATGAATCTAGTTAGTATAGTTAGTGACAAAAAAAAAACGAAAAAGAGAGGGTCCAATGGTCCAATGGCCCTATGGTGTTGGTGTTCAATGTCAAATTTATAATTCCGATTCCAACCTTAAAGCTTTAGTTAGTTCGAGAGTATTATATAAAAACGAACAATTCAAGGGAATTGTCGATGATTAAGTTTTTCTATCAGTCTTCCGGAACATGAACTAAAACTTTTGTCACCGTCGACAGCTTTCTATGTGACTGTGACAAGATTTTTTTTTTTTTTTTTTTTTCGGGTTTGAGTTACCCGTTTCGGTGTTTTCCTCTTGTAACTTCTCACATGAGAACACACCCGGGTGACCTTTTGTAACTTTTTCAACCTGAACCACCCAGTTTGAGTTTGATGGAACCTTATGTAGGACTCAATATATAAGTTCTATATATATATCCATATTATATAAAAATTATTTAAAAAAAAAGTTATATAATTAATGATGAATGTTCTCATTTCGAGTTCTCACTCCTCAACTTCACACCCTTTGTCGACGGCGGTTTTTTTTTTTTTTTCGATAGTAAAAAAAAAATTCGGGGCAAAAGGGCCCAGAGTGAAGTTGAACTTGATGATGAGATTTAATAGAATCCCTTATAACTTCAGAAGTCCACAGAGACTTCAATTATTATTACCCTTACCCCTTTACTTCAACCGAATCACTATCAACTTCTCAAATTTCTATATCGTTTTTTTTTATATTAACTAGTAAAAACTCTCTACCTCCGAGACTTTCTCACACTTACCGTCACTTTCATCTTAAAACATACAATTATGTTTGAAGATTTACTAATTACTAACTTGATTCTTTAACAACTTGGGTTGGATTTCCTTAGATTGCGTGTGTTCGTGTAAGAATAGCTAAAGCTAAAGCTATATCGACTTTCAAAAAAAAAAAAAAAACCCAAAAAATTTCAACACATTCATCGACACTTATTTCTACACATGAGAGAATATACTAAAGTTATTCTTANAAATTTCAACACATTCATCGACACTTATTTCTACACATGAGAGAATATACTGATAGTTTTAGTTTATTCTTTTCTTTTTTCTTCTTCAACAAATTACAACGTAGATCTACCACATCTCGTCTACTTTTAAATTATAAAATTATACAAGTTTAAAAATTGCGGATTGAATTTTAATGAAATCAATTTTGAATATTTCTTACGTAATGTAGTGAGCGAAAAAATGTACAAATTAAATCGGCCTTGGGATGTCCCACTAATTCTCACATAATTAATATAACTAAACCTACTAATTATTTTTTTCGTCTTTCTTTTAACTTTATTTTTTTTGTCTTTTTTTTTTGGATGTGTGTGTGTAAAAACTTACCAATCTAGTTGAATATACGCAGAAAATTATAAAATCCACAACTTTTACTTGTGTGTTGAGAAATTTCAGACTGTAGACAATGTTATAATGATTTTGACGACTTGTGATTGATGCGAATTCAAGGTAGCCAAGCTTTCTACGCGGTTTGAATACAAATAATTTTTTTTTTTAGACAATATGAATACTCAATGAATGTAGATTTAATTAAGGGCTAAAAACTCAGGGAGCAAATTGCAAACTTGTTATTAATGTGAGAAACATCATGTTCTGGCTGAGACGACATATCTCAAAACCGTTGGATCGAAGAATATGATGGAAGTTTCGTTGTTCCTGTGTTCAACTACCGTATACATTTGGAAGTAATTTATAAAAACCTTCTGGAACTGGATTAATAAAAAAAATTTTTTTTTTACTTCAACTGCACTCGCTATATAAGTTATAAGTTGGTCGAAAAGGAGATGGATGGATTTGATTGCATGACACAACACCTGGCTAACTCACCTCAACTTACATACTATTCGCTCAACAATATTTCCACTCAATTTACACCATTCTCTATGGAGACCACAGAATCAAGTCCTACTATTCTCACCTCAATCCGCTTAATGGATTTTTTTACCTAAAACAAACACACTTAAGCTAGTCTGATTAGAAGATTCAATGTAAAGATAAAAAACTACAAGTGTGAAATGTGCTTAACAAGACTTGTCATGGCGTTCTATCTGGAAAACTACAGACTCTTTTTTAAGTCTGACAAAAAAAAAATATTTTTTCAAAAAAAAACGTAAAATATATTGAAAAAAAAATATATTTTTTTTTATGTTTATGTTTTAAAGTTTATGTTATACTCCAAAGTAGATGTCAATATATGACAAAGTTAAAACCAGTAGATTTTTTGGGTGAGCCCACATTGGTTTGGCGCAAGGTTGCTATAAGGAATTTTGACGTCTTTGATTTTGACGTTCGGTTCGACATCCAGCTTCAAAAAAAAACGAAATTTGAAAATGAGCCGAGCTTTGGACTAACCTTAAAAGACGTTTTTCTAAATTTCTCATAGCAACCTTGCGTTTGGCGCAAATTAGGCAGCGCCGCCAATTCACCAACAGCCGATATAGACTATATCGAATTTGCGCTAAGACTTTATGAGCTAAACATTTTACGGAAAACATTAGGTTTCTTAGGTTTATTTAACGTTTATTATTGTAGTTTTTAGGTCTGGTTTACGTTTAGGATATTTCAAGTTTTAATTTTAGGTTCCTATATTTAAATTAGTCAAATNTATTGTAGTTTTTAGGTCTGGTTTACGTTTAGGATATTTCAAGTTTTAATTTTAGGTTCCTATATTTAAATTAGTAAAAAAATTTTTGATGTTTTTTTTTGTGGCGTGTAGCCCATATTTGCTTAGCGTATATTAAGTTGGAGCTGATGCCCCTTCCCCCTCCTCCCCCATTTCTCCTGATGCCATCTCCATGTTAACAGAGCATAAAGAGGCAAAACTATTTAAAACTATTTAATATTTGTATTCATATATTTGTANCATCTCCATGTTAACAGAGCATAAAGAGGCAAAACTATTTAAAACTATTTAATATTTGTATTCATATATTTGTAATGTAATATTTGTGTTTAATAAATGTATTCCTAGAGATACAAAATTTCGAGACTTAAAATAGCCCTTTGTACACAATTACCCTAATTGCGCAAGACTTTGGACAATAAACTAAATAATGCCCATCTGTCATATTTTATTTTCAAACCGATGAAAGTGGACGACAACAATGAGGATTACCATAACCATAAGTGATGGAACGGGATATATGTAGAGCAAAGTTTCAAAAATTATTATTATTGTTGTATTATAAAAGGATACTCATTGTTCAAAAACCAAAAAAAAAAAAAAAAAAAAAATTTTTTTAAATAATCGTTCAAGTAAAAGCAGACAACAGTAAGTTACTACTAATCTGTNCATCTCCATGTTAACAGAGCATAAAGAGGCAAAACTATTTAAAACTATTTAATATTTGTATTCATATATTTGTATGTAATATTTGTGTTTAATAAATGTATTCCTAGAGATACAAAATTTCGAGACTTAAAATAGCCCTTTGTACACAATTACCCTAATTGCGCAAGGCTTTGGACAATAAAGTAAATAATGCCCATCTGTCATATTTTATTTTCAAACCGATGAAAGTGGACGACAACAATGAGGATTACCATAACCATAAGTGATAGAACGGGATATATGTAGAGCAAAGTTTCAAAAATTATTATTATTGTTGTATTATAAAAGGATAGTCATTGTTCAAAAACCAAAAAAAAAAAAAAAATTTTTTTAAATAATCGTTCAAGTAAAAGCAGACAACAGTAAGTTACTACTAATCTGTCCGTTGAGTTTGGTTTGACATTTAAGTTGACTTGTACTTTGAAACAATTTCTCTGTGTCCATGTTTGATGATGTGTTCGCGTGACACATCAAAAAAGAACCGGGACTTGTCCTCTCGTCAACGCCCGGGCATTTCTAATTTTATTCATATACACTTAGATTTAAAAAATACTTTACCGTTTGTCAAAAAAAAAAAAGTTTTATATTTTCATAATTTTATTAGTGTAGACAGGATTTTTATTTCTATTTTTTTAAGTGAATAGTAAGGATTTGAGTAATAAAAATAGCACAAGAGTGACCAGTAGCTTTACTTACTAATACTTACTACTTCACTTACTTAGGTCATTCAATTGTTGCAACTAGTTGTAACTTGACTCTGTTAAAGTAATATGATGGAACTGATGATTACCTTTATATATGACTTATACTTATAAACTTATAATACTTATTACACTTTTTTTTCAGTTCTCGCTTATTAATTTTTTCCCTTTATAATTATATAAAAAAAAAGCAAGTTAAGCAAGTTTTTCTTATATAGTTATTACGTTATTAGTTATTATAAAATAAAAACAATGTTTATTAGATGAGGCTCATATATGATACTGTCTTAATTTTTATGTCCATTTCCGGTGTCATTCCATAGTTGAAGGATTTACGATGAAAACTTGACATTTAGTAGGGGACCATTACTCATATTTTTATTTGAGTCATGTCAATAGTTGTTGTAAACTTTTTCTTTATTCTCGCAGTATGCTTTCCTTAGACTTTATTATTATATTTTATCTTAATTTATTATAATAATAATAATAATAATTTTTTAAATCAACATTCTTCTAATGTATAAACATTTATAAAGTAGTATATAATTCCAGACTATCAAAATTGATGATGCGTTACAACACCCTGAGATACAATACAAAGTAAGTTTTTTTTTCTGTCCCAGAGGTCATCACCATATATAATTCTCTTGGTGGTAAGTTACCACTGGTAAGTTACCATTGGTGGTAACTCTAACCATTTGACGACGTGACGAGTGGACATAGACTCCTCATTTATGATATCAAGTTGACCTTAGTTATCATGAAATTTGACTCGGAAAGTGAGTTTTCATATCATAAAATTTTTTTTTTTTTTTTTAAATATAATAAAACTACTGTAAAGATGATATTCATGTCACTGGTTTCTTCATGGATAGAATGATAACAAAAGTTTGTTTTGGGTCATTTCATTTAGAATTTACGCCTAAATAAATTTAGTTAACAAAAAATTACATAACATTTTGATGAAACCATCAGTCACTTAACATCTCAATTTTTATCAATTTAAATGTCATCTACTTGATTTTCTAACATGTTGTTAGGAGTAAGATTATGTAAAAGTAGTTATGTAATATGTAAGCAGTTACATAAATTTTCTTGAAAAATTTTTTTTTTTAAACCACTACTACTTCAGACAAATTGAACATGTTTTAATGATTTTAATCCGAAAAGCTAGTAGTGTTTTAATTAAATAATTTATAACGAAATTCATATCATATCTCAATCACTATCTCATTTGGCAGGAAGAGCTCCACTTGAGGTTAGAGTTAGGGTTATTAATTATTGTGGGGGTTGAAAACAANGTTTTAATTAAATAATTTATAACGAAATTCATATCATATCTCAATCACTATCTCATTTGGCAGGAAGAGCTCCACTTGAGGTTAGAGTTAGGGTTATTAATTATTGTGGGGGTTGAAAACAAAAAAAAAAAAGTTTAAAAAAAAAAAGTGGGAAGTAATTTAAAGGGTTGGAAATGTATAATTCAGAGCATTTGGGTAAAGGCGACGGAAGAGAGGAGGGGGTTGGGGGTGGGGGTGNTTTGTTTATCGAAGGTATCTACAAAAAAAGGTTTAAATATTACAATAATTTATATCAAAATTTGAAAGTAGGATTATATTGGTTTATTGCAAAAAATCAACTAATATTAGTGAGAAGATGACAAATGGTAAGAAAACGCCTTGAAGGATGCCAGTGGGTTGGGTTTTACTTACACNTACACCAAGAGTCCTTATGTCTCAGACCCACCACAAAGTCTCACAAACTGTGAAGGGAGCGTACACAAAAAAAACTAGTCTGAAAAAGTCAGATGTCGATATGTCGTTGGGTAGTTTAGTTTACACTTTTACGAAAATTGACGAAACCAAAAATTTTTTGAAATTTTTTTTTTTTTTTTGAAATTAAGAAATTTTGAATTCCAATNTTTTTTTTTTTTGAAATTAAGAAATTTTGAATTCCAATTTGTTTATCGAAGGTATCTACAAAAAAAGGTTTAAATATTACAATAATTTATATCAAAATTTGAAAGTAGGATATATTGGTTTATTGCAAAAAATCAACTAAATATTAGTGAGAAGATGACAAATGGTAAGAAAACGCCTTGAAGGATGCCAGTGGGTTGGGTTTTACTTACACNAAATATTAGTGAGAAGATGACAAATGGTAAGAAAACGCCTTGAAGGATGCCAGTGGGTTGGGTTTTACTTACACGCCTTCAAGTACCCACTTTTGCTTTTGTTGGCAAAAATCAGTTCTATAGGAATATTGTTGAATAGGTGACAGATCATTTATTTGAAATACAATGAAGTGGAACAAGTTTGAACCACCATGGTAATTGAATTTAACTTTGGTTGAAAAAGGGAGGCGAAAGTTAAGTAGATGTAACAATAGAAACCGTTTGTCCATATGGTATAGTTTTCTAACTTATGTATACAGTCCGTCGTCATCACAAAAGTCACCAATTATAAAAATATAGAAAAATATAACTGAAAACAATAAGTACTACTACTAGAAGGGCAGGAGTCTGTAATTTAGTTCAATATGGTGTATTTTCTTTTATTTTGGCTCACGACATAGTAGTAGTACTTGTTAGATTAGCTTAGTTGTGCTAGCTGGAGGGCTTCATTCGCTAGATAGTAGTAAGTAACCATTCTCAGTAGAACGAACACGACGACGTGACGGCTACTGAGAACAATTTTAGCAGCAGACGGAATAAGTAACTATTGACTATATGAATAATAATAATAATGTATGAACTTGATTTTCATTGTTCATTAATTTCACGAGTTGGGTTGGATTATGAGAGAGAGGATATGTAGCTTAAGCTCATTTGTAATTCCGACAGTGTAGATGATGTTGCCCTTATGGTCAAAGATGCAATGTCATGAGACAACAATTCACCTTGTCAAATTAGCCAAGAGATGTATCAAGTGGCTTGTCATTCTTATAATATAAAGTAATGAAAATGGTTAATCCGTTGAGAGTGGTTAATTGAAGGCGTACGTACTGTCGATGACTCGGTAGAACCTATTGTGTTACTCTAGGGATGAATAGGAATTAATGAGCACTCGGACATTATATTCTTCTTTAATCGTTTTGTCTCTTTCCTACCCTCCTTGTGTGGGATTCTTAATTAAATTTAACAATTATTTTTCTTCTTTTCAGGAGGATGTTTCCAACTGTCCGAATCTCCTTCTCGGGGTTATCGTTAGACCAAAGGTATGCCGTACTCCTAGATATTGTTCCTGTGGACAGCAAACGTTATCGCTATGCCTACCATCGCTCATCATGGCTCGTGGCAGGGAAGGCTGACCCCCCAGCGCCATCTCGACTCTATGTCCATCCTGACTCACCTTTTACTGGAGATCAATTGCGGAAGCAAGTCGTCTCTTTCGAGAAAGTCAAACTTACCAACAATGAAATGGACAAACATGGCCAGGTAAGGTGATACATCAAGTTTATGTATTTTATAACAATTTTCTTATATAAGCAATAAATTATTATTCATTTCACTCTCTATTTATTCCTATGTTGCCAAACTTTTTATTACTATGAATTCCTTGAGTTCTTTATCGGTAAATCTTGGGAATTGTGTTCATAGATATTTAGAATTTGGAGACAAGTCTTATACTTTGCATTCAATAAGGAAGATGTTTGAAATAAATTTGACTATTTTCAGTGAGACTATTTACATATTTTCAAAACCTATTTCAAGGATAGTAGCTAGTAACTATATTTAGCTAGATAGCTAGATAGCTAATAGTCATATAGTTAGATAGATTGCTAGTAGTCTTATGCTAAGTTACATAACTAGTAGGGTTTATGCTAAGCTACATAGCTAGTAGCCATAGCTTAGATAGCTATGTAGCAATAGCTAATAATAGTTTGCAACAATAGCTAACTTATTACCTCTGAGAAGGAACAATAAATTAAAAACCTCGCTTATAGTGAACATCGCCTATAGTAAAGAATTAAACCCAGTTCCTATAAAATCTCTAAAAGGTCTACTATATAAATAACTTTATGAAAGAAAAAAAAAGTTGAAGAGTTGAGTTGAGTAGGAACTGCGTTTGCGTAGATGGTTAATATCGTCTTCACTNTTAACATCGCCTATAGTAAAGAATTAAACCCAGTTCCTATAAAATCTCTAAAAGGTCTACTTATATAAATAACTTTACGAAAGAAAAAAAAAGTTGAAGAGTTGAGTTGAGTAGGAACTGCGTTTGCGTAGATGGTTAATATCGTCTTCACTTCACTGACACCGCCTCCAGTGTCATTAACCTATAAAATTTCTAACTTGCGTGTTATATTTTATTAGTCCAATAAATTCAAGTTAAAAAATTTTTCACAATAAAATGTTAGTTTTTGATGATAATTTGATTGTATAAAAGATTCCAACTTTTTTGATCTACCTTCGTGTCTTCTCAATTTTGAAATGGCCACTGACTACATCTGTCTTTAGTCCTGCGTAAACTTCCTTCAACAACCTCACCAGGATATCCAAGTTGTTTCAGAAATACAATGAGTATATCCCTAGAGTGTCAGAATTTAGAAAATAATGTGTCTTGGAGACTCTTATCACTGCATTCTCTTATCACCAGTTAAATCTAAGTCAAAAAAGTAATAAGGGAAATAATTTACTGAGACTCAGAGTGTCATCTACTGAAAATTGAAAAGATTTGTGACATAGGTGACAGTAGTTATATACACAGAGAGTGTCCAGGTCATTGGTCAAAGTGTTCATCTCTAACTTTCAAGGGATAATTCTTAATTCTTGCTTCTGGTAGTTATATAAAAAAAAAACTAAAAGTTATAGATCCACAGAGTTGATGTCCAGTTTGAATACCCGAGCAGAATCGTCAATTAATTGAAAAGTTGTAATAACTCTAGAACAAGTCCTTTGACAAAAATACAAGGTGATTAGAGAATCTACTTCATATGTAAGAGTTAAATAAAAAAAAAACTAATTTAACCAGTTTTGGTGATGTAATAAAAGTTGTGGACAGGTAAGAATAAGGAATTAAGAAGATCCCAAACTCCTTGTCCCTTCATTCATTTGCTCATCTTTCTAATTTAATTGATGAGGATGGTAATATTTTTTATATCTTGTCATCATAAAGGCTAGGCAGCTCTATACTCACTCTGTAATCACTAATCAACTAACCAACGTCTCTCAGTCTCAGTCTCAGTCTCAGTCTCAGGTAGATTCATCTCTCATATCACAGACACTGATGAGGTCTAAAGGTAATCATAAAGATGAGGTGAAGAAATTTTGAGAGACTTAAATAGAAAATAAAATAAAAAAAAAGGTTAATTTTACATGATCCCTTAAGTCATCTTTTAGATTGTTTCAAGTCCAAACTATGAGAATAGAAGTAAGGTTTAAGTTGATAAGGTACATGTTCTGTTGGTAGGGTTGGATGTGATGTATGTAGGTTGTCCTAGTGGTAGACATTCCAAACACCTCTATAAATGTCCACAGTAGGTTCTTACATGCTCGTAATATGAGACAAAAAGATATAAATTAAATTGAATAACTTGGTAGATTGAAGGTGAGTCTTGTGTGTAATCAAAGAATAAAGAATTTAGACAATTCTTTTAACAAGAGTCATACATAGCCGGTTTTTGATCATTCTATCTGATAACCACCACAGAACATAACAATGGCTAGAGAAACAAAGTTACATCAACTCTTAGTCTTAAGTCTTAGGAATATATTTGTTAAACTTGAATCTTTATTTTGAGTAATAATTTCTTTTAATTTTTGGACAAGTTGCATTTATTGAGAACTTTGTAAAAAAATTAAAAAAAAAAAGTTGGAAAGAAAACAGGCAGAATGAAATTCAGAAGAAGATGGTTCATGGTTTAATAGAATGCTGGGTGGTCGGATGCCACTTAAATTATACATGTGTAAATTACATTTTTTTTTTGGTACAATGAAGTTGGGATATATTAATGAAAACTACTAAGCTAAAGTATTTTTTTTTTGTTTTTGAAATTTGATTTTTTTTTTTTTTTGTTTTAATCTGACCTAGGTCATTCAGGGGTTGTTGGGTGAAAAAAAAAACTCAAAAAATGCTCTTTTTGTCAAACCTTTAACTAATTTCAATAGAATGGATCTAATTTCGGAAACCAAGTATTATCTCCACCCACACTTGACTTAATGGTTCCGTCTGGGTCGGACTTGGGATCCTTAAAGTTGATAATTTAACATAGGGCAATGTGGTTACTTTATCGTTATTCTAAGGACTCTTTTCTTATTTATTTTAAAAGTATAGATTGGAAAGAAAATAAGAAAAAATCCGGTGGATTTAGGCATATAAATTAGCACCATAAACCTTAATTTGAATATTAGTACCCTTAAGACCTATTCATAAATTATACAAACTTTTCTGAAGACTTTTGGAAGAATAACATGTCAAAATGTAACCAAAGAAAGTGAGATTCATGACATCTTAATTTAAATTTTTACCAAATTTTATTGTGTATGTTAGGTCATGGAGTATAACTTTTGACCTGGGTTATAGATATGACCTTGGGTCAAAAATTTATTTAAATTTGAAAGTTAGTAGTACCTTATTTATAAATTTTAATAAATGTAATGATTTTTTTTAATTCAAAAGCTTAATACGGAATACTGATAAGTTGAATAAGAATTATATACTATCTAGTTTTTGACCTTTGTGCTGTGTGACTTAACTTATGACNTTAATTCAAAAGCTTAATACTTAATACTGATAAGTTGAATAAGAATTATATACTATCTAGTTTTTGACCTTTGTGCTGTGTGACTTAACTTATGACCTCCATAGGTGTCAATTTTAATGATATTTTGTGATTGATGTGTAATAATTANACCTCCATAGGTGTCAATTTTAATGATATTTTGTGATTGATGTGTAATAATTATAGGATCTGTTAGTTCGAAATTAAGTAAATGTTGGTTAAATTTTTTTGAATAGTTAANTTGATGTGTAATAATTATAGGATCTGTTAGTTCGAAATTAAGTAAATGTTGGTTAAATTTTTTTGAATAGTTAAACTGTCATTCACCAAAATAATTTGACAAATGTCATATCTTTGACCTTTATATTTTTTATATAATGATAATTTTTTTATATTTGTACTTGAATCATATAATACTTTGGAATAGTCTTGTTTTGAGATATTTCTTTAAATCACTTTTGAATAATTTCTTCATTTACAAAATTTATCATTTTCTCACACCTCCATTTTANTTGATGTGTAATAATTATAGGATCTGTTAGTTCGAAATTAAGTAAATGTTGGTTAAATTTTTTTGAATAGTTAACCTGTCATTCACCAAAATAATTTGACAAATGTCATATCTTTGACCTTTATATTTTTTATATATGATAATTTTTTTATATTTGGACTTGAATCATGTAATACTTTGGAATAGTCTTGTTTTGGGATATTTCTTTAAATCACTTTTGAATAATTTCTTCATTTACAAAATTTATCATTTTCTCACACCTCCATTTTAGGGTAAAGCGTTATTTTTTTAGCAAATTCATAATAATTAAATTTTTGGCGCCGTCTGTACTCATGAGGATATTCTGATGCTAATTTCCATCTTAACTTGTGGAAATATGACACCTAAAAGTTTATAACTTTAAGAAAAATATGATTTATTATAAAAATGACTACGAATATGACCAAATTAGCACATTTCCATTTCTAATAATTATAAGAGAGATGTTAATCTGACATGAAGATGATATTGGTGACTCTTTGTATATATTTTCATGTTGTAAATCATGAGTCGGAGTCTCTTTTATTTCATTTGAGGAATAAATTAGCACTACTGGTGATGAGTTAGTGAACTGGTATAGAAGATTTTTCTTAATTAAAAAATCAGGAACAGAAGTGAAAACCACACACAGTTACCCATCTCTATGTCCAGACGCCCAACTGTGAAATTATAAAAAAAAAGTAAGGCGGGGTTAGTTGAAGAATGTGCGAAATTATATCATTATTATAAACTCGATGAGAAATCTTAATGAATTTTTTTTTTTTTTTTTTGCTTCTTCTTCAACATCATGTAACCAAAAAGTAACACTTAAGTGCAGTTGTGGTAAAAGAGTTTTCATAATAATAACAATAAAACGTCTTCAATGCATAATATGCCGCTCATAGCCCGGTTTTACCACTTTTATGAAATATGCAAACACTTTCTGTCATGCCATTGTTCGTTGGATACAGATGCAAAAGATGTAAACGGGATGTCTCTAGCCTCGAAAAAATTTGGATTCTTTGATATTATGTATACTAAAAACCTTGAGTTTGCAGATTTTTTTTTTTTTTTGAAAGATTTTTTTTTTGTCGTGTTACTATCCGGCTGTTGTCATAATTCAACTCAAGTGCAACATCCGTTTACGCGTTTCAGAGAAAGTGAGACAAGTTTTTTTTTTTTCATTTATTGTCACAGATTCAGTTCTTTAAAGTCAAATCCACGAGATCTTGAGGGTTATTCGCTTGAATAAATACATAATTTGGTGAAATTTGGATTGGCAAAAACTTCTGGAAAAAAAATATATTACAAAAAAAAATTTTTTTTTTAAGGTTTCATGGTATTTTTTAAGGTAATTTTAAAAATGTGAAATTTTTTATTTTTTACAGATTGTTCTCAATTCTATGCACCGTTACCAACCACGCGTCCATCTTGTCAAATGGAGAGAAGGAATTGTTCCAGGAAATTCAAATATTGACCTTGATGGTGAAAAATTTCGAACTTATATTTTCTCAGAAACTGTTTTCACTGCTGTGACAGCTTATCAAAACCAACTGGTAAGTATTTTGTAATTTTCTTCTAAAAATTTTATAAAATCGAAAGTCCAAAAAGAAAAAAAAATTGTTTTTTGGTCAACAATGAGCCACACCCTACTTCCTAGTTCCTACTATCCTATTCCTTTGGGAGTATTTACTCCAACAACAGTAGGAACGTTTTACAACAATGAATTGTTCAAAAGATGAAAAACTTTAAGATTTTGGTTGTCACTGTATTGTAAATATACAGTCCTTTCAATAATAATAATAATTCTTACTACCATATCCAATCCAACGCCGTTCAAACATTAGAAACATTGACCAATAATATTTTGACTACTACAAGTTATCAGTTACAATGGAATTGTCATCCTTATTGATGTAATTCATAAAACGGTATAACAATAACTTCAACAATAATAACGTATTTTGTAGAAATTAAACATTCAATTTTAGGGTGGCCCAATCAAATTAAACCAACCAAAGAAAACGACTCATATAGTCTAACTTAATTGTCTATATGACTCAAATTTGACTCAGGTCACTACTGGTTTGAACAAAATTCTTATAGTGTATATAAACAAGTATAATTGTATAATTTATGACAGTGAAATAGCTTAATAGTTGGTTTTGAATGACAACTGACATTTATACAATAATTGTCAGCGTGACCTGGATTTCCTAACCTATAATTATTAACAATGTTCTTAAGGTTGTTTGACTATTGTTGTTGTTTTTTTTTTTTTCTAATTTCATTATTTTTGCTACTGCTACTACTAGTCTCATGACATCAACACAGGAGTGGATATTTTGACCACCCATGTTGTTAAAAACTAAAAAAAAAACATGGTCTGAGAGTTGTAATTTTCAGTGCTAATTACTGGAACTTGATCTTTGTCTTTCTTTTTTTATCCAGATAACGAAGCTAAAGATAGACAGCAACCCTTTTGCCAAAGGATTTCGGGACTCTTCACGCCTCACTGATTTTGACAGGTAGGGCGACAGACAGTAGAGTTTCATCGTGTGATGAGTGCTTTGTGTCTAGTTACTTGTATGTATGTGTCCATGACAACATTACTACTGGCTATGTTAAGTTATGTATTCAGTTAGTGCTTTTCTTTGCCAAATGACATAGTCCTGGGTACTTTTTTTAACCTTTTTTTAAGATCCGTGGTATTTTTTTTTCAGTAATTTCTTTAAAATTTTTGCTTGAAGCGTCTAAAATTCCAGGGATTTCATCTTCATCTCTCAGCTTCATCACACTCATTGATCTTGAGACATTTGAAGCTCTCAAGTGGTGCATGGATTCGGAATGGAATGATAACTAGAAGACAGACTTTTCTTTTGGCCCACCGGATTTGTTTCAGATACAATCGGGAATAGAGTGGGGAGGGGAAGGGTTAGTGTCGGGCTCGGGGTCTTTTTTTTTTTTTTTTTTTTTTAAGAAACAANTTTAGGTTTTCCGGTTTCCGTGAACAATTTTCTCACAACTCGGTTTTTTCAAGATTCGCACGATTTAGCTTCTTTCATCTAAATTCTTCAACTTTATTCTTTTTTTTTTCTTTTTTTTTTTTTTTTTTTTTTTCAGAAAGAAATTTTTGGCAAAATATCTATCTATCTATCTACATCGTCGTTGAATATTTCAAAAGCCTATGAACCCTCTCGACCTTCAAATTCAGTATAATGTTCGCGCTAAAAAAAATGTCTTTTTTTTTTCTGCACAAAATTATGCTTATTTTAATAAGTAGCAGGTGTTTGAGCGTCAACAATGCTAAAAACCATTCCATCCCCGCCTATTTGAACACTATGTGCAAAAATTAATGAGTTATTTTAACATTAGTGTGAACAGGCATTGACCATTAATATCAAATTTTATTTCTCCTTGTAAATAATGTTTAATAGACCATTTCAACTCCATTCCCTTTTTTTTTTCATTTTTATAGACATTTGGCAGTTTTCTTTTTCCATTTTCAATAATAATGTTGTACTTGCAAAATTATCTGTAGTTGCAAAAAAAAAAAAAAAAAATTTTTTTGTACCCGAAAGAAAACATTGTGTGAAATGTAACAAACTGCTAATAAAAATTTTCATACCTTTTGAACAAACTGTTACTCTTTAGACAAAAATCCAAGACAGTGGTGGTGTGGTGCCGTATAGAATTTCTATCGGTTTCCCTTTAAAATTTTTACGATACTCATAAATTTTGAAAGGTATGATGATATGTTTTTCGTAACATCCAAGTGTAAGCATCTAACTCATCATCTCTCAAATAATTATAATTCTTCTTTAATTACGGTACTCAACTCATCCTCTATTAATTAGAAAAGGTAAAGTGCGAGAAACACTTATTAAAAAGTTACTCAAGAGACTTTGTTTATTATTAAAATCTAAAGGACTCTCACAGTGTACTTAAATCTTTCGGTGAAGGGTAATTTTTTTACGATGAGACACTTAATTCAAAGGGATAAATTCACAAAGTGTGGAGACTAATTCCTATAATACATCCACAAGTTATTGCCCATTGTTATTTCATTATTGCAAAAAAAAAAAAAAAAAATTCTGCGAGACAATGTTTCCAAATACCATGTTGCGGGTTTAATAGCCATAGCGTGCAAAATTCAGAAAACCATTATTATTCCAAAAAGCTATAAATATTATTATGAATTTCTAAAGTAAAAAAAAAAACCCGTAAGAAGTAAAGGTTGGTTAGTAAAATTTAGTTTGTTGTGACTTGGAAAATTGGGTAATAGTTATATAACAACACTTTTTTGAGAATGCCGAAAAGAGTATAGAAAATGTATACAAAATTGGACTCTTAAGTGGATTCATTTTCATTTTTTTTTTTCGTTTTTCTAAGGTAACAAAACTAAAATATGTGCTAAAGGAGTTTCCTCTGTCGTGAGTATATTGATTGATGAATTTCCGTGTAAAATTATGATTTATAAGCTTAAACATTATGAGATCTTTTGTTAAAATCTATATAACTAACTTTCTTAGCAAGGAAATATGAATCTGTCATGTAATTGGTTGTTATTTTTAACACTGGATATATTATTTACAACCTCCGCTTGTCAAACATGCAAAATTTTAACTAAACTTACTATGCGAAATGTTAGCAAAAAATTTATAAATTCAATAAAATTTATAATAATAAATATTAAAAAATTTCAAAAATTTTCAAAAAATTTTCAAATATTTTCAAATATACTTAATCAAGCGGTATCAAATCAGAGAATAGCTATTAGGCTTCTTTCAGGAAATCTAATGATTCCGCTTTGTAATAAATTATATTTAAAAAAAATGAAAAGTTCGTGATTTCCATGGGGCGTTGACCTCTGTCATCTAAGAAAACCCTCAAATAATGTATATCGCACTACTTAAAAACAGTGTATATCATCGCTTCTGTCGGTATACTTTATCGAACACGAGATAACTAACTACTTCACAAATTTTTTTTATTGTGTTCTACCTGAAAAAAAAAANGTATACTTTATCGAACACGAGATAACTAACTACTTCACAAATTTTTTTTATTGTGTTCTACCTGAAAAAAAAAAATATATTTTTTTTTTATTGGTGGGCGGGTGTCCAAACTGACAAAGTCCCACCACCACTATATAGNGAAAAAAAAAATATATTTTTTTTTTATTGGTGGGCGGGTGTCCAAACTGACAAAGTCCCACCACCACTATATAGCGCGGCTCCTCCGGTATTGTTTTATTGCCAATACCCCCACGCCTACCTATTAATATCGCTTAACTCAATTAAGCAAGAAGTAATCATTCTTATTTTTTAAATTTCCACCAAATTTAAATCCGTTAAGAATTTCTATCCAAATGAGTTTAAAATGAAGAACCAGACTGTAGAAAACGGGAAAAGTGAAATGATGATCAAATATACCTTTTGTTCTCTATTGAAATGATTGTTAGGTTGTTAGTGTAAGACTTCCCCGAATTTCGGGTCTAAATCAAATAATACAATACAAATACAAGTTATGAATAGTAGTATATTCTATTTTCTGGCTTTAATACAAAATGGCAAAAGGTTTTCATTATTCTTCGCTTACTGAAACTGAAACTGAAACTGAGAGTCCCCTTTTTCAAAAATCCTAAACAAACTATTCATTTTTGTTGGCTTGCTGGGGGGATATTATGTTTGTGTGAGGTTGAGGTTACTACCTAGAAAGACTATGTGTGTGTATTGTTAACAAGATTTGAATGGATTAAAACGAATTTAAGTACTATGGTGAACCACAAGCGGTNCTATGTGTGTGTATTGTTAACAAGATTTGAATGGATTAAAACGAATTTAAGTACTATGGTGAACCACAAGCGGTTGGACCTTATAATAGTGCTTCACTGATTACTAAACTTCTTTTTTCTTTTTTTTTTGTCATGCGCAGAGATCCAATTGAGTCAATGCTTCCGTTGGAACATCATTTTCTGCGTGCTGCTNCTTTTTTTTTTGTCATGCGCAGAGATCCAATTGAGTCAATGCTTCCGTTGGAACATCATTTTCTGCGTGCTGCTTCCGGTACACCACTCCGTCTCTTTCCTGAATTTTCGGATATGGATAACAATAATTTGATGAATTCCATTGAGAAGGCTCGGATGCTTCATCAACAATGGTTGATGAGAGGTGGACCACCACCAAGTTTCTTAGGAGATAATAATTCAGGTCAAGGTCATCAATCCCAAGGACAAGGTCCATCAATTCATCAATTTCTAGCAGCTGCTTCAGCGAGCGGAATGACTCCAATACCACAGTTGTATACATTAAATCCTACGAGAGGTTCACCTTCACCTCTTCCAATTCCAGCACATCTTTGGTCACAATGGTCAGCGTTGACACAACTCCCACCAGGTCTTCTTGGTCAATCTCATCATCAACTTCAACAACAATTTGCTCAACAAATGCAACAAGCAAATAATAGTATTTCAGCGTCTAATAATGCTGCCAGGTCACTCAGGTATAGTCCATATCCACCACCACCACCAATGTCAACTGGTACAAAGGCATCATCAACATCTCCAAATGCTGGTGCCATGCCTCCAATGATGAGTGAACCAATGAATTGTAACAATCGACCATAAGATCACAAGGAGAATAATTAGTCAAATTTTTTTCAAAAATTATATAATGGTTAAGTGTAAATCCAAATCTACACTATAACTTGATCTGGATGAGTTATGACAGATCTGGCCCAGTCAAAAAAAAAAATTATACTTGTGAATTTTAATCAAATGATTGTACAATCCATGAAAAGTTAAACTATTTATAATAAGAGTTGCGCAGTTGAAAAGATTAATTTAAGTGATTCAGTATTATTAACCCTTAAATATTTATCATCACATTTCAAACACCTATTCGTCTAGTTCCTAATTTCATTTTTTTTAAACTTGAGCGGACTTGTTATTAATTAAAAAAGCGCTCTTCACGTAGCGCTTAGTCAAAATTAGTTTTTAGAAGAAAAAAAAAATTATTAATTTCTAGATGTAAAAATTTTTTTAAATTACTTTAAAAAAAAAATCAGACAGAGATTGATTCATGGGGCATATTTTTGAAAGCGCAAGTTTTTTGACGCCAATTTATTCGTTAAATTGCTAATAAGCAAGTATTCATGGAAATTCCTATTAATCGTTGAATTCATTTGTAGAGTATGAAATATTACATTGAGAAATAAAAATGGCTTCCTCGATTTTGAAATAATTTTGTAAGGAATAATTAATTAACCCTCATGGTATACTTATTAAGCAAGGTTTATAGTTTACTTTTTTTAACCCTCATCTAGCACAAATGCAGTTACTGACTAAAAATATTTGGTTAAAAATTTCATTTCATACCACATGTAATGATAAAATAAAATTAAAAAAAAAAGCCTTTTTTATTCCAAATTTTCTAAAATCACACTGAATTTAGACTTAAGAGGGATTTATACTTTAAGAGAATGTAAAGTATAAATCTAGCANTTTTAACCCTCATCTAGCACAAATGCAGTTACTGACTAAAAATATTTGGTTAAAAATTTCATTTCATACCACATGCAATGATAAAATAAAATTAAAAAAAAAAAAGCCTTTTTTATTCCAAATTTTCTAAAATCACACTGCATTTAGACTTAAAAGGGATTTATACTTTAAGAGAATGTAAACTATAAATCTAGCATTACATAAACTTATCCCAAATTTTCAAAATTTCTTCTGATTCCAATTCCAACTACCCTTTTAGTTTCACTGTCATTGAGAAATGGGTCAGGACCTTTGACATTATGACATATTATTAGTTATTCAATGATAAAAAAAAATTTTTTTTTGAAGAGGGGCGGTGAGCTTTGGGATCCATGTCAACTGCCTTGTTGGATCTGTCAACCTACATCAAAGAAATTTCTAAGTTTCAAAAATTGAACCAACCCAAAAAATCATACGCCTTCCAGATGACATATGCCGTCTCCGTTTTCTCAACAATAATGCTATGACTTGAGTCTTTGAAGAAAAAAAAAAAAAAAAAATTCAAAAATTCCACAAGGGCTAGGGAACCCTTTAGGAAGGACTACTAAAAATAAAATTCCATCTATCCAAATCCAAAGTATCCTCGAAGGTATCCAATTAGGTAGATCGACTTACTCATATTAATCATTTTCATTCCCTTGTGTGGTCAAATTGTGTCAATTTAAGTAAAAAGAAAGCAATACTGTACTGTACTTTTACTACACTAACTTTCTCCTGGTTAAAAAATTGGATTCACTTTTAAAAACGAATTAATAACAGCGGTCATTTTTTTTTTTTTTTTCATTTTTTCATATCATCTAAAACTTCAGTTAAACTTTACACAAACACATAAAGGGAATTTAGCAGAGGATGAATTTCTATTGTTTAAAATTTTAAGTGTGATTTTAATGTTCGTGCAATTATAATTTCTGGCTCTGAGGCATCAATAACAACAAGTTATTTGAAAAACTGTTCTACTTCCAGTGCTCAGAGGCAAAAGAAACTTGGTAAGATGTGTAATTTTCCTATTGCCTCTGGTTTAATGCGTTGAAATGACCACCTAGCAACAAATTAACTGTTTTCTTTTACTTGAAACAACTGACGATGAAACTTGGACATGAAAAGGAGCCGCAAAAGGAAAAAAAAAAGTATCAAAAGGAGTTTTTACGTAATGTTGTAGAACATTTTCGGGAACGGATATACAAGAGAAAAATATGTTCAGTGCTCAAACACGGTGTTTTGTCTATATCTGATATAATTTCGGGTCCAACCCTTTCGTTTCAACTTTGAATTTATATGTCGTAGAGCTATTTTTCCAAAAAAAAAAAAAAAATTACCAAATTCAACTAAAGGAAACATTGCTTCATTTGGTTCCTCATTCCAAATAAATTTTTAACACTCAAACACCTAAAAAAAAATTTTTTTTTTTTTGTTTTTAATTTTGGTTACATACAAAGTACAATACTCTTAGATAAGTAGTATTTTTTAACATTTAAAGAGTCTAACTTATATTCCTATGATCCGAATCCAAAGGCTTTAGACCTGATGATTAAACTCCAACGGATGTGCGGCATCATCAAAGGTCAAATATACAATTATTGTGTTTGATAAAGTATAAAAGGAGTAGATTAATATCAAAGGCTTAGAAACAGGTTCGAACCGAACTGTTAGATATCAATCTTATTAATTTGGAAGTTTTTTTTTTTTTTTTTTTTTTTTGCACTTTACTTCTTTACTTCTCGACCATAGCTTATTATTACTTTGAATGAAGGCTCTCATTGTTAAAAAAAATGTAGGGAGAAAATAAGTAAAAAGAGTTTGATGATTATTGTATTTAGTATTTTGAAATGAGGAAATAAGTACCCTTGTGGTTAGTCTAGAGGTGTGAAGGGACATGATGTGAATAGGCTTGTTCTTCTAAAAATAATACCATTACAAATGAATTAGAAATAATAGACTTAAATAATCTGATATAATTTTCTGAAATCATGAAATATATATTAAAAAAAAAAAAAAAAAAATGGTAAGATTTTGAAAAAAAAATAACGCGGTTTAGCCAGGAGCTAAGAGCAAACACCTTAGACTAGTATTAAAAATATATTTATCTTCACACCCATATAATAAAGAGCGGACTAAAAGACTTCTTCTAGTTCGTATTATTACTAAAATCCTTCTTTAAATTTAATAAGTTGGTCACGAAAGTTCCATTACCTGTACAAAAGATGTGGAATTATACCCCAATCTACGGATAATCATAATAGCTCTTTTTACTCTATATTGTAATCACTACCAAACTACAATCATCTCACTATATCCTGTCAATAATACCAATTTTATGAAAATCCTTCACTTTAATTCTCAACATCTACAAAATCCTTCTTAAATTGAGTGGTTCTTACTATTGAATTTTCAATTTCGTGGCCTACAAAGGGTTAATTTTTTTTTTTTAATTTTTTTTTTTTTTTTTTTTTTACAAATTGTAAGTATTAGTTTGTAGTATTGATTGGTGTTTGTATGAAATTTTGCATACAGGAGTAGTTTACAATTTAAATTAATAGTACCAGAGGATAAAGTGATAATAATAGTGTAGAAATAATAGAGTGAAGAAAGCTATTCTAAAGTGGAACAATTTTGTTAAAAACAGAAAATAATTTATATTTATATAATAGTAGTTATTTTATTTTTCTTTCTATGGTCATAATTATTAGAAATTTTCTTTCAAATTACGTAGAATTTTTTTTTTTTTTTTTTTTTTTTCAAAAAAATTTTACGTACAGAAATAACCAAAATTTTGACCCCCGTTTTTTACCAAATTTCTTATAAAACTGACAAATTGAAGTCTTTAGACATGAATAGGAATTCAGTAGGATTAAAAAAAAGTAGAGTGAGCAGAGTTAATTTGATTTCCATTTCACCCTTGCTTATTTATGAACCAATTCTAATGTTATAAATTACATTTCAAATTAACTACCACGCTCCACTAACTCCCCTAGTTGTTTTTTTTAGGATAACAAAATGACTTTCACTGGGATTTAAAAATTTGGTTATTCCTGTACCTACAAGCCTTGTAAAAGAACTTTCATGTGACTTTTTTTTTTTTTCCACTTACCGTAAAGCATTATTTGTTAAGAATATATAGTATTTTGTTATGATCCAACAGTTTTCATCGACTTTCACCAAAATTCAAGATGAAATATAACCCAAAAACCAAATTATGAATTAAGTAGTCGGGATCTTAATGTTAGACTGGATCAAATTTAAACATGAACGTTTCTAATAAGAATTAAGGAGTAATTCAGTATAAGCTTTTAATCAATTTTAAATTAAACTTCTAATTAAATTTTATTTTTATAAATATACTCCCACTAGGAATAGAAACCATGAGAATATTAATAAGATGTTACTACAAAATATTAATCATTTATACGTTGTTGTTTTTTTGTATCAAAAAATGATAAATCCATTCAAAATGTGTGTTTTATTAGTTAACTAATAATAACTCTTTTTCTAAAAGAATTAGCTAGATTTTGGGTAAATATTAGATCGTATTTCATTCTGAACTTGATTTGATATGTTGACAGAGTTGATTGTGCTGCTGTTGAGGTGAAGTGTAGAACGATGAAATAATCTTGAACTTTTTTGGCTTCACGATTTTAGGCTATATTGATGTAGTTTTTATATATAAAGATTTCAAAGATGATCAATGTAGATTTTCTATCAAAAATCTAGATGATTCAAAAAATTTGAGTCAAACTGTATATAAAGCAGTAGGCAATGGGTTAAATTCATTAAATAGAGATTCAAGGGTTAAAATCGATGGGCTAATGTCCGGGAACGAATGTGTAGGTAAAAGAGTTGATGAGATTTTCAAAATATTCTTATTGTTTTTGTATTATTTTTTTTTAAACTTGCGGCGGCATCTGAAAGGAAGTTTCTTATATTCCATGAGAGGATTATTAGTGTTGGAGTTAATGAAGGGAATAAGAAAAGATATTAGTTCACATTATTTGAGTCGTATTATATAAAAATTAAGCTCTCGTCTTCTACGGAATGAACTGAAAAGACGGATCTTACTCTAGCGTGTTACTCACCAATAAATCAACATTTACAGGTGTTTCATTTCAGTTTTCTTCGTTTATTCTATCCTCAACTCACCTTAATATTCAACTAATTCAGAAGAAACTCTGTGATGAGGGAATAGAAAATTGAAGAATTACTTTCTGACGCGTTATGTGTGAGTTCTAACCCTGGGAGTCCTGCCTCACTTGATGCTACTCAAATCTTACAAATTTTAAATGACGCGAATCCATTACAACCATTTAATACAACAAGATTTCCTATTTAAAATAAAAAATAAAAACCAGAATTTCCAATTTTAAAATTTCTACTTGTCCAATTGGTTAGAAGTAACCTGTCGTTATAATTTCTACTATATGGTTACATTTTTGGTAGTGTCTAAATGAGAAAACGCCTCTTATACACTTCAACTTTCAATAAGGCAATTAGATAACTAGTTTCAATTACTACTGATGATGATGCGGTGGTGACTCTTGAAGTAAATTTTGTAAAAATTTGAGTTGTCATTAATTTGAAAAGAAATTGGTTCAAAATTGGGTAATATAGTAGTACTTAAGGACTATAACAATTGTTTTGGATTATGAGTCTTAAATCATAGTCATAGTCAGCATAATAACTAATCAAACACTTCCCTTTTAATAATGACTATTCCCTGCTGTGAATTTGATATATTAGGTATGAAAATGAAACAATCCCTCATTTAGGTCTTTCACTCATATTATATAATAAAAATTTCTGAGTTTATAAGAATATAAAGAGTGGTTTATATATTCGATAAAATTTAGTCTACTTGCAAAAAATTATACAGTGAGGGTTATTTTATGGGAACTTTTTAATAGAGTTAAAGTAGGGATGTAAAAATTTTTCGACAGACTGTAGTTTAAAGAAAAATAAAAATACAGTAGTAAAAAACTAAATAATGAAAAACACTTTCTTGTCAAAGGCATAAAAATTATTTAGATGTTATATGTGATTGGTTTAAAGTATAATCTACGATTATTATAATATATAATATATATAATATATATATATATAATTATATAATTACATACATGCTGTCCATACTTTATAGATCCTCGCGAAGTGCTAACTTTACAAGGTCAAAGAATCTATTTTTATTTTGAAAACGATGTTTTTAGTTTTCAGTACACAAGTTTTTAAAGTGTTGCTATAAAGTCTGACTTTCCTGTACATATAATGTATAGTTTTAGCATTCAAATTAAGATCAAGTTATTTGTATATTGAATCGAATCTTATATTTACGTAAAGTTTTTAAAATTGATAACTTCTATAATTATTGATGTCATAAGAAATGTCATAGAAAATTTCAAGTCCGTTAGACATATGTATATAATTTGACCTGTATAATTCAAATCCCGCCCACTCTCAAATCTTCAGACTTAAAATTATACAACCTACAGTAAAAAAATACATGTAACGGTATAGAAATATGTAACCCATTAGAAACCATAATTACAGTCATTGTTGCCTTCATAAGATTCTATCGAGTTTAATTTGCCATACTGCTGGTAGATTATTAGATATTTTATTAATCATTACAACCTGCTGAAAATTACTTTCTGTAATAATGCTTCTCACCTACTTTCCAAAATTTTTTTGCAAAATGTTGGCTTTAGTTAATGATTGGTTAGTAGTGTATAGTAAGAGTCGCATGAGTCGAATGATTCATTAGTAAGAAATTTTGCTTAATTCCATCTCAAAAATTTACAGATGATAATGACGAAAAATTGCCAAAATTTCAATAAGTCACTACTCACTACTACTGAGAAAAAAAAAAAAGACCCACCATCTCGAAATTCGTGTTAGGTCTACCTCGTAGAACAAACTAAGTGGTCAAACACATGTCAACAAAAAATACAACCCAATTCATCTTTGTCTCGTTGAATTCTCAATTGACATCTTCCCTCAGATTTCTTCAATAGTTTCAAAAACTCCCACGTTTATATTGGAAAGAGCCGAAATGACAGTTTAGGCAGTGAGAAGATCATTTACCAAAGACATACAACCATTGTCTTCATTTTCAGCCTAAAAANCCTCAGATTTCTTCAATAGTTTCAAAAACTCCCACGTTTATATTGGAAAGAGCCGAAATGACAGTTTAGGCAGTGGAAGATCATTTACCAAAGACATACAACCATTGTCTTCATTTTCAGCCTAAAAATTTTTTTCACTACTATCTTACCATTATTGCATTGTATTGTTATACACGCTTCTGGAATGACTTTGTTAGATTTCTAAGGTAGGGAAAAGAAAAGATCGAAGCTCTCTGATTGGTTAGAAGAGTACAGATGGAAATTTTGAGTCTATTCGCCAAGAGAAATGAAAGGACGACAGATCCAATGGAAATAAATCAAGCTTAAACTCACCAATAGGTTTATGACCTGACTTTTAAGTATCTCTGGCTTTCCAACTCATGTCAGGCACTCCGTTGAAAAAAAAAAAAAAATTTGCACTGTTTGAGAATGAGCAAACTCTGAGAAGAGGTAGTCATAAATTAAGAAACGGGCTTTAATCTGATGAACAAACTTCATTTTTTCGCTAAATTTTTTCGCAAAGAAAATGAATATAATGCAAGAAGACATTTTAATTACTTTAGTTTTCATTACTTTCAAGCTCCTGGTCAGTTTTCTAAGAATTTGTTACTCTTAGTTTGAAATAAATCATCCCATGGGATTAAGTTGTACTTCCTACTGTTAAAGTGACCGTCTTCTATGACCCTTGAGGAGTCTGATTGCCTCATTGGCAACTCTGAAGTGTGACAAGGAAGGGTCGTATAACAAACTCAAGTGTGAAGGACCCTTAAAATCTTGTATTTGTCCTAAACGAGCCATGTCGACCACCCACTCCAACAGTCACAACTTCCATTGCCCACCTACAAGGACCCCGGAAAGCCTTCATCTTTTCAAACACTGGACACAAGTTATATCTCCAGGAACTCCTACAGTATACGATACAATTATTTCTCATTTCTAGGAGGATTCTTTGTATCTTAAGTACCCGTCTCTTCAAGAATAAACCCATTGTTTATCTATTGTCCTTTTCCTATGATTTTTCACACAACATTTTGACAGGTAAACATTATTAAAACCTTCTGGAATTGTTGTCGACGTGAAAAATTGTCTTTTTTTTCTTTCTTACTATCCATTGGCAGACGGTAGTGATGACTATCGTACGTCTCTAGAGTCTACTTTAAGATATATCATTAAGTCAGGAATAATTCTAAGGATTCATAATGTCTCGGAAGTATCGGAAGCCATTTTCTATACATTTTCCTCTCTCAGTTTGAAAAATTTTTTGAATCATTAGCTTAGAAGCAGCAGCGGTGGTAGTAGCAAGTGTGTAGCGGTACAAGTGACTTTAAGACGTAATGAGATAGATACAGCCCCACCTACTTCTCACATGGGTTTCATGATTAATGAATGAATATTTTCAAACCATCATGGTATAATAATAATATGTTTCAATTTCCAAAAAAAAAAGAAAAAAAAAATATTGAAAAAAAAAATTCTTAGAAACATTTTCAAAAATTTGTGGTGTATAAATTAGACTGAAAGTGGACCGGATGAAAATTTTCACATGAGATTTTATTGTCCCGGGAGTAAAACGAAATTTTAAATTCTGGAGAGACTCTGACTTCCTTAACGATCTCGTGTTAATCGGCTTTTTACAAGTCCTACCTAAAATCTATTGTTCGTTTCATTGTTAGAAAATAACACGGATTCTGACATAATATAGGAGTGTATGTACATAAATACTCAAAGTGATGAGGAACTAATAATCCCCTTGGACACACAAAATAATGGGGTATGACACTCAATCATGAAATGGAGTCACTTCAAGTACCCCATTTCCGTTGTCTCTCACTCAAGGAGTAGTACACTAATGATACTCTAACGAGAACGAGACTCACGGTTTTTTTTTTNTTCCGTTGTCTCTCACTCAAGGAGTAGTACACTAATGATACTCTAACGAGAACGAGACTCACGGTTTTTTTTTTTTAAAATATTTTCTACCAGAAGACCTTCCCTTCCGGTTTTCATTCTAAATGTCATGACATAATTTNTTTTTTTTTTTAAAATATTTTCTACCAGAAGACCTTCCCTTCCGGTTTTCATTCTAAATGTCATGACATAATTTACTACCATAAGTTCACAGGAAACTTAATGGATGCTCTAAAACGACACAAAATGGCGCTAGTTAGGCAGTACTTAATATTAGTAGCATCCATATAATATATATTATACAAATATAAGACTTTTAAACTCGCTTCTAGTTTTATGTTATATTTATGACATTTTCGATTCTATCTTAACTAATCTCAATCTTAACTCTCATATTACACTTTTCAAAATTATTTATCTCCGGTCGTGATTAAACTATGGCCGCCGGACCGGTAGTGTTTTCACCGGCAGCGGCCCAAAAAAAAGGTTTTTTTTTTTTGGGCCGAGATTTTTGCTAACCGGGTAAGAGAAAACGCTGTCCAAGTGAGAGAAAAAGCTTGTCGGGCCGGTGAAAACCTTCGCCCTCGAAGCTGAAGTTTACTCCAGTTCGGCCCTGATTTTTACCCGGATTCTCCATTTATGATAAGAACGATATTGAAAAATGAAAATCAATTCGATATAATTTCTTACCTTAGATTCAAATACTTGATATTTTGTTTATAACATTTTGTATAAGATGAACCTCCTGGTTCATGAAGTAGGTTCATAAAATTCATATGAAAATTGATTCTAGTATACACAATAGCTTCAGCCCACACACATAAAAATTTATAATCAAAAACTCGGTAAATTATTAAATATCGAGTATAATTAATTTGGTCTGTAAAATGAGTTGACTTCATGACGTCTAGGTTGATGACTAGAGTCATATTTTACACTCCAGCAGCAGACGGACCTTCAAGTCCTTCTTCTAAAGTACTCAAAGTTTAGATTTTAAAGATGAGCCACGTGACAAGAAACAATTTTTCATTTTTTTTTTTCGGTTAAAAAACTTTTAAGTACCCATCATATTCACCTTTTCCCTTTCAACCTCAAGATCAAATGACATTTGAAACAAATTTTTTCACTTCATCTTAAACGTAGGATGAAATTTATCTTTTTCTAAAGGGATACTTAAGGAAATAGCTTGTTCGCCGACAGCCGCCTCAAAAAAAAAAGAATCCCTTAACGCTTTTGTTTTACTTTTCTTGTTTTCACTCTTCCCTTAAAAAGAACAAAGAGATTTTTTAAGAATTGTTGTAGAAGTGAATAATTTTGATGGGTTAGAGTTAAGAAATTGAGTGTGAGGGGCCCTTAAAATGAATTACTCCTAGTCAACTAAGCTTTACTTTTGATTAGATCCACTCTCTATGGAATCACTGACCTTTTAGCTTTTCACTTACTATTCAGTCTCATAACCCTATATTCTTTTAGAACTTTTGTTGTTTTTGATAATTTTTTTTTTTTTTTTTTTTAATTTTTTGGATGAGAATATAACAAATCATTTAGTCAGATGGAGTCAGAATATATCAAAAAATGTTACTACTGACAGGTAAACTCAAGTCTGAAAGTAATAACTACTAACGCGGCGGGTTCTTGTAATTGGTTAATTGTTTACACTTTGACATTTGAGGTATTTATTCTTTATAAAATGTTGAAAAGTGAGTAATAACTATAAGTCTTTTAGTTATTATTGTTATAATCAGTAAAACAATTGAGTCTAGTCTATAGTCTATAATTTTGTTTATTTTTTTTTTTGTAATAATATAGACTAGTTTTCAAACGTTTGTTCAAGTGACACTGACAGTTTCTGACAATAGGAATGTCCCAGTTAATAATAATAATAAGAAGAAAATATAATAAATTCATGTTTTTTTTTTTGTGAATTGTTACGTGATGCTTATTTAGGGGAAATGACATGGAGCTATAACCGAAATGTTCTGAAATCTTAGACAACAGAATTCCGAGCATTCCTTCAAGATTTTAAATGAAGCTTTTTTTTTTGGGGTTTCTACCAATAATTTTGATAAAATAACCTCATAACCCTTTATTACTCGTTTTTATACTAATTTTAAAACCAAAATATTTATTAAAAAAATTTTTTTTTTTTTTTTTTTTTTTATAAAAGGAAACAGTATATTTACTTTAGTATGATTTCAACTGTCTCTGATATAATAAGGATCAGCATGAAAACTTTGAATTCAATTGTGTGGATATTTCAGTCTAGTAAATGTTTCTTTCTTCTCAAGAAATGTCACCATGTCAAGTTCAAAGGATGCATAAATAATACAACCAACAAGTGGATGTTTTGTAAAAAAAAATCTTTTTTTTTCTTCTAAACCATCAGTATTCTAAGCCGTGGAATATGTCAAGCGTTCTTTAGTTCAAATCATGTTTATAAAACGACGAACAATAAATTGGTAAGATGACATTAATTCAACGCATTAGAAGTAGTAACGGTCTAACACGTCAGGAACATTTCAAAAAGAACAAAAAATTTAAAAAAAAATGAACAATGAAATATAAAAATAATGTTAAAAAATATTAACTTTTTTTCTTTCTATTCATGTCTATTTTCAATTTTTCTGTTTTTTTTTTTCAAGATTTTATTTTATAGCAAACAAAAATTAGTATTATGTATTTTACAAATTTTATAATTTTTTTTTTAAATAAAAATTTTCATTTAAAATGGGTTATATTAAAGATGAATTTTACTGCTTTTCTATGATCAGAATGCGGATATTGATTTTAAATATAAAAATTTCGTACAAAAGCATTTATTTATTAGTAATAACAAAGGTAATAATATATTTACAAATTAATTTATAAATTATTTATTATTACGAAAAGAATATATGAAGTTATAATAATGAAGTGTAATAGGAAGTGTAAGATTGGTCTAGAAAATCATGATTTTATGATCTAGAAAAATTAAATATTTTTGTAGAGAAATTTTACTGTATGGAATTGGTCTAAAAAAGTGAAAAAGTTGTAGTAAAAGGGTTGATAGTGAGCCTTAAAGTACTCTTATGAGTTTTGTTGTAAAAGATGTAATGTAATGTAAGNAAAAATAATGTTAAAAAATATTAACTTTTTTTCTTTCTATTCATGTCTATTTTCAATTTTTCTGTTTTTTTTTTCAAGATTTTATTTTATAGCAAACAAAAATTAGTATTAATGTATTTTACAAATTTTATATTTTTTTTTTAAATAAAAATTTTCATTTAAAATGGATTATATTAAAGATGAATTTTACTGCTTTTCTATGAGCAGAATGCGGATATTGATTTTAAATATAAAAATTTCGTACAAAAGCATTTATTTATTAGTAATAACAAAGGTAATAATATATTTACAAATTAATTTATAAATTATTTATTATTACGAAAAGAATATATGAAGTTATAATAATGAAGTGTAAGATTGGTCTAGAAAATCATGATTTTATGATCTAGAAAAATTAAATATTTTTGTAGAGAAATTTTACTGTATGGAATTGATCTAAAAAAGTAAAAAAAGTTCTAGTAAAAGGGTTGATAGTGAGCCTTAAAGTACTCTTATGAGTTTTGTTGTAAAAGATGTAATGTAATGTAAGTNTAGTAAAAGGGTTGATAGTGAGCCTTAAAGTACTCTTATGAGTTTTGTTGTAAAAGATGTAATGTAATGTAAGTATAATGTGACGGGAGTCATTTGTTAGTGAGAAGAATGGTCAGGAATCAGGATTCAAGATTGAGGATTTCTTTGGTGGGTGGTATTGGTTAGTTTAGTTTGTGACCTCATGCTGTGGACAGAACTCAACCTCTGACCCATTCATACCCTCTACCAATGCATCACGAATATTCACGACACTCTTTCATTTAAATTATATTATTATTTTATTTAAACACTCAATGAAAGTGCTTCTTGAGAAGCGTCATCATGACTTCTGGACAGCCTAAATTTTCTTTTAAGATGGAAATTATAGGGACTAGGAGGATTATTTATGTCCTTCTCCATGAACCCTTATCCCTGTAATAAATCAAACTAAATCTTAAGAAAAAAAAAGTGATTGACTTCATGAAATTTTGAATTAGCTAAGTTCTCAAGTCAGCAGAAGTCTACAAATCATGTTATTTTGACTATGAAATATGTTTTTTTCACGGTTATATATGTATATATTATATATATTTTGATTGATATCAACTAGGTACTAGTAGAATTGCTAAGTTTTCTACAAAAGTAGCAAGACAGGTGGACATGTAGACTAAGAAAATTTTTTTTTNTACTAGTAGAATTGCTAAGTTTTCTACAAAAGTAGCAAGACAGGTGGACATGTAGACTAAGAAAATTTTTTTTTAGGTTATAATGTAATATAGTGTTTTTGGCTCCTTGATTTTTATAAAAGAATATAAAGTGACATTCCGCTTTTTGCTTAGTCAAATGATTACTACTGGTCTTTCCATTGNGCTTAGTCAAATGATTACTACTGGTCTTTCCATTCTTGCAGAGTTAAGCATTATTTTACCTTTTTGAAAATCTGATACATTTATACAACCAGAACCAATTAATAATCAGATCATGTGAAATTATAATTCTGACTAGAGAAAATGGAAATTTTCAACTTGACTGGAGTGTCAAAATTTTAACTGACAGGTCATCCATTTCAAAATGAAATGAATTAATCCCTCTCTCAAAAATTTTGACTTCATCCCTTCTAAATTTTTACTTTTAACAATAGATCTTTGGCGTCTTTTTTTTTTGATTTTTTTTTTGGGCATGATTAGTTTAGATTTACAAAGGATTTGAAAATTTTCATGCAAAGTTAGGTTGTTAGGTTACATACATACAATTGTTAGCCAAATTTTTAATAAAATGAAAGTATTTGCTTATTTTTTTTTAGATCAGTTGTAATTGTAACTGTATGTAATTGTTTGGTTTAAAATTTTTGTAATTTTGATAAAAAATTGTTAAATTTTGTTATAATTTTCTTTAACGGTTTTTCATCAAAAGGAAATTTTTAGTTAAAAGAATAAAAAAATTAAAGGTAATTTTTCACAATCGTGAAATCCANTTTTTCATCAAAAGGAAATTTTTAGTTAAAAGAATAAAAAAATTAAAGGTAATTTTTCACAATCGTGAAATCCACTTTAAAAGGTGTAACACGCCTCCTTAAGAAATTAGAAAAAATTTTTTTTTTTTTTTTTTTTTTTTTCACACTAATTTTCTAAGTTTGAAATTGAAATAAATTGAACGAGAACAATATTACTATTGCATGTCGAAGGAAATTGAAGTTTTTGAACGCCCACTTACATCATTTTTTGTAAAGTTGATCAAAATATGTCTAAAAATTTGATCTTCAAAGGATTTTTTTTTTCATCAGTAAAGGTGAGAGTTCCGTTGACTAATTACACTTTTCATCGGTCATCGTCAGAACCTAAATGCTTCCTGAAACATTAAGGGATTAAGGGATTTTGAAAAAAAAAAATCTTTAAAAAAAAAATAAAAAATATATCTCCCTAGGAACCCTTTTTACTTAATTTACAAAGGGTTTTAAGGGCATAATGATGACAGCATCAGGAGCAAAACTCAACTAATTTCAGACAAAGTATTAACCTGTTGTGTACTACCTTGAAATCAGAATATAAGAATGTTACAATAATAATCGTAAAAATTATTACTAAAATCTAGTTTTTCTTGTTAAAATTATATTCCACGGTTGAGGTAATTTATTGTAGTTTTTTTTTTATTATAGTTTTCTTTTTTTTTTGCAATTTGTATAGTCAAGGTTAGAAAGTTGAGCAAAGTTGTGCAAAACCTTAAATTAAAGATTGAATATTATTAAAAAAAAAAGTTGTTTGACCTCTCATCGTCCTACCTGTCAGCGTAGAAGAAATTATTTGCTGTTAATTAATCCTTCTCTGAAGGAAAATACATGAGGCTTAAACTTTCGGAGATGAGAAGTTGAAAATTACAGGGCTTCCAAAATAAATCGTATCGAGGACACGCCTTCTCATTCTCATAATTCATCAACTTCTTCCAAAAAACCCTTCTCTCACCGTCACCACTACAAACCTTTTGTCGGACTCACTTTAATCTGATAAACTATTATCGCTTTCTATTCTTCAACTATTTTTATTTGAATTTTTATCCACATTTGGCAATAAAACAAAAAAAAATTAACCCAATTTACATAACTTTTTAACAGTAAAATGAATTTTTACAAACAAAGTTTGAATTGATTCTCTTAAAATCCATATTTCTAATGCTTTTCCATTAGTTTACGTAGTTTATTACCTCTAAACTACTTAGTTGTAAGAAAGTATTGTATTTGCTGTGTATGTCTGCNAATTTACATAACTTTTTAACAGTAAAATGAATTTTTACAAACAAAGTTTGAATTGATTCTCTTAAAATCCATATTTCTAATGCTTTTTCATTAGTTTACGTAGTTTATTACCTCTAAACTACTTAGTTGTAAGAAAGTATTGTATTTGCTGTGTATGTCTGCTCGACGATCTGTCTGTCAAGAATCACAGTGTTATACATAAAAATTGCTAACTACTTATACAAGAGCTGGGTATTTATATAAAGTTATAATCTATGCTATGAATAGATCTAAATGAGAAGAGAAACCTAGGGATAAAAAAAAAAAGTAGTTTTTTAGGCTCGCAGTAATATTTTTATAAAAAATAATTTCTGCTTTTCTTAACCCTATAACCTTCCATTCCAAATTGTGGTGCTAAAATTTGTAAAAAAAAAAAAAAATTTTAGGACTTTTTGGATTTATTTCATACATTGAAGCCTATATGATTTAATTCCTTGAAATTAGTGCGGTTCATACATTCATTACTGTAACTTACTTCAAAAATTGTTTCTTTATGATTGTTGATTACAAGTTGGCTTTTCTGTTGAACGGCATTTTGACATATTGTTGAATTTCTATTAAACCGTCGTTATTATTACTTTTAGTTATATTGTAATATTTCCAAGTAAACAGTTAAATAGCTATTGGATTTGGTTTTAATTAACCAATCTTACCAATCTTACCAAATTACCGGTTATCCCTTTTAAAACCCTACCGGAGCCCTTCCTCACCTATCCGTACTCAAATACTTTATGAACAGCACACTTTATCAATAGAAAGTATAAGAGGATTGTAACATATAATATTACAGCACACTTACATTTAGTTATAATATTATTTATCACAGTGTATGCTTTTGTACCTTCCGTCTCAGCATCATGGATGTTAATCTAAACGCATGGGTTTTAGTCTACGGGTGGTTCTACCGTTGGTATGGATTCTAAATTTTTCCTGTTTCTATAGTAAAAAATAAATGATAATGAAAAATGGAAGGAATAGAAGAGAAAGTTAGCGAAAGAGAAAGTGATAGATGGTAAAGATAAGTAAAGAAATATTGTAGCCATTTTGAAGAAAACGATAAGCTCTGGAGTACTAATGGTTTCAACTTTACACTCTATCGCATTCGTGGAAATGGGCTTCTGGAAGATACACTTTCACTCACAACATGATCTCACACTACCAGTCTAACTGTCTCCGCACTCCATTTCCGCTTTCTCTACCGCTTTCTCTACCGCTTCCAACCACACTCTACTTATATACTCCACAAATTACATCTTTCAAAACTGATAACATAGACTCTTCGACGGTTATATCATTTATACAACTTCAAAAACCCTTAAACTTATACTTATAGTATAGTAGAAGTCACCGTTGCATGATTTCATTGTTTTTATTTCAAATTTTTTGACAATATTTTGATTGATTTTTTTTTAATCTATAGTTAATCTGCTGGAACGTCTTATTTGTTGTAAAGTGTCAAACTGGTAAATGACTTTAGCATCCAAAAAAAGAAAAGGTAACTTTCTATTATTGTAAAACTTACGGGTAACTTATAATAATTGTAAATCATTGTTATTAAATTTTAATTAATTAAAATAATAATATTACTTCAGGAACATTGATTTGAGGTTAGTATTAATTATGATACTTACATTGGAAATTACAAACAACAGTTTCAATAATTGTACAAGTACCACAGTTAAAGCATCATTTATCATTATTATTACATTAATATTATTAGTTTTTACCCAAAAAATTCTTCCGATTCCGAAAAAGACACTAAAAAACGAACAACGAGAGACAGCTATTGGATGAAAAAAAAAAAAAAAAAAAAAAAAACTAATAATTAATTATTTGATGATTTTATAAAGCGAAAGCAGTTTTTCGATGAGAGAGAAGAATCGGTGGGGAAAATTGAGTTCTAAAAATCTTAACAACTTTGTAGAAGTTGTAACTAATTTTAATACTTTTTTTTTTGGATGTAAAATGAAGAGATATTTTGTATTTCCGAAGCCTTTAGATCAAAAATTCTACGAAGTATTTTCATCTTTGAGAGAATCTGGTGTTCCAGGACTCCGACGTGATGAGGCGGTGGTATGATTTTGATGATTAGGAATTGAATATGGTGAATATCTATGATGAGATGAACTACTACTAGAACCAAGAGGAGAAGTTACCGTTGATGTTGGATACATTGGGCGTGGTAGTCTCATATCCGAAGTAATATTTGTAGGACTACCATGTCCATTTGTTATAGTTGTAGTAGAAGAAGAATTATTAGTAGAATTTGCTGCTGCAGCAGAGATAGCTGCAGCTAATTGGGCATGATGAGCAAGGAGTGATGGGGTCAGTGGGGTCAAACCATGAAGTGATGCCCATTGTGTCCAAAGTTGAATTGGTAGAGGAAGTTGTTGTTGTTGACTTGACCCTAAATTTCTATTTACAGGATCATGAGGTGAATGGAGACGAAGATTTCCATTATTATTTCCATTACTAGCAGAAGCAGCCGCTGCTGCAGCACTCATAGCATATAATTGAGAAAGGCTACCATTGATAGCAGCAGCTGCTGCAGCAGCTTCTAATCTATTGGAATGTGATGGGGAATGACCTGGGTGTTGAGTGACTTGTCCAGATGGTGATCCATAGGGTGAAGGTAAATTTCCTGGTAAACCTAATCCCATTGCAGCCGCTGCAGCAGCATTCATACCAATATTTGGTCCTGGAAATGGTGACCTAAATCCAAGTAATTGTGCTCTAGCTTGAAGAATTGCTTTTTCTTCCAGGGTCAATGCACTGGATGCCATTTCAAATTCAAAAGGACGAAATCCTACTGGACGATACTGCTGTTCAACCAACATTGTTTCCATTGTTTCCCTAGAAATAAGTTCAAACAAAACCCTAATAAAGTAATTAGATTTTACTGTACATTTTATACTCCCGCCAATTCGGTGTTATATAACTTGGTCAAATTATCAGTTTTTTTTTTTTTTTTTTTTTTTTTGCAGTGTATAATGATACAATCGTGTATAGAATATTAACCTTATTTTGAGTTTGAAATTACACAAGAAAAGAGGGTAGTGATAGGATCCATAAAATTAGATTATTCAACAACCCTGGAATTAGTAGTGTTCGGATAATCTCTCTTCAAATGCTCTATCTAAAGTTTAACACGCAATGATAATGATTTTGATTGTAATCTGGAAACTTTTGAGGCGCCGTTTGTTCTGTGTGATTTCATTGGACCAATTCATCTCTCATGTTACTTATATGTACTCTAAAGCCGCAGCCTCTGTCCAATTTCAATTTCAATTTCAATTAATTATTAATTTTTACACTAGTTTCAGGCAAAATAAGGTAATTGGCTCAATAGTTAATAAAAAAAAAAATATAATAATAATAATATGATTATTTTGAACAATAGAACTTAATATGGTAAGACATGTTAGGTAATGACTGTCAAGCTTAATCAAAATAAATTTAAAATGACAAGCTCATAATTTCGACCAAAGTGACGCCATTAGCATCTTTGGTCCTAAAAAAAAATTACTACAAAAAAAAAAAAAAAAAAAAAACTAGATGAGGTGACGAGAATGCGCGAACTGAATTATGGATATTATTCAAATTTGCCGCCGGGAAGACTTGACAGTTTAAGATGATTTATCAAATCATTCTTATTTTTACCTCCAAGCAAACTGAGCCGTTGATTGGTTCTGCAAAAGTTCATTTATTAAAAAACTTACCTTTCAAATTCTGTAAGACGGGATGAGTCTCGAAATCCTTTTGCAAATGGGTTACTATCAATTTTCAATTTTGTAATCTGAAATCACAAAAAAAAATATATATATACAGGGTTCCAAAAAAAAAAAAAAAAATTTTTTTCAACAAAATAAATCACAAAAAAAAAATAATTTTTTTTAGAATGAGGAATTGAAAGTATGTATGAGAAAGGTAAAGAGGAAATGCTGCTCAAGTGCTCAACCATTGAGAATTTAAGTACTTAACCCTTTGGTTCTAAGGTTTATGCATGAATTAATAAATTAGAAACTTCTACCATGATAAATTGGATAGTATAAGGGGATATTCATGTAAAAAAAAAGTTTTTTTTTAAAATTTCTCTAGACGGAAAAAAAGGGGGAAAAAACTGTAGTAAAATGTTCAGAAATGTCATAAAATTTAGGCGGTGGGTTTAAAAAAAAACGTTAAAAATCCAAAGCGTTGGGTTGATGAATTATGATCTAGGTTGGAAATGGTGCATAGAGTGTGAGGCGCTTGTTCGCAAGCCCTAGTACTTGTAACTAATGCCGTTTTCAAGAAGATAATTGGGCCACCCGGGTAGACTGACGATGATGAAGTGTCGAGAAGATCACCTTCTTCATCTCTTCTAAAATAAAATAACTACACATTTTGCATGCTAGCGCCTTCTTAAATCCACTTCATCTGCTTCCTCACTTCTAGAGAAGAAGAAGAAGAAGAAAAAAAAAATTTAAGAAGAGCACCAGGGGAAGTCTCATTAACCATAAATTACAAAACATCGCCAACACCTTTCTGACAAGTTTCCAATTTCATTATATCAAACTCCATTCGTATCAAGTGGAATTAATGTTCTCGTAATTTTCAATAATATTCATAATAACTTATTTTAAGAAAAATTAAAAAAAAAAGAAAAAAAAAAGTTAATCAAAAGTTACTACCAGACCTGAAATGGACCTGATTTGGCAACACTGGAAAAAAAAGTGGACAAAAAAAGCGTAACTACCTTGTACATCAACGTAACCAGAGTTCCTTAGTATTNAGTTAATCAAAAGTTACTAACAGACCTGAAATGGACCTGATATGGCAACACTGGAAAAAAAAAGTGGACAAAAAAAAAGCGTAACTACCTTGTACATCAACGTAACCAGAGTTCCTTAGTATTATGTTTTTTTCTTTCTGAAGCGCTGATTATGGCGCCATAATGATACCTTGGGATGAGTTATATATTATAATTGACTAGGTTTACAATAGGTTCGATGAATGATACAGGTTTTNCGCTGATTATGGCGCCATAATGATACCTTGGGATGAGTTATATATTATAATTGACTAGGTTTACAATAGGTTCGATGAATGATACAGGTTTTCCCTTAATAAGACCCTAAGTTTATATTATAATTTTCCAAAAGTTAATTTACCTAAAACTAAAACTAAAACTAATATTAAGAGCTAGACAAAAGAAATGTTTTCGTTTATTATAAGACCAAAAAGTCCCATTTTAAACACTGCCGCGGCGCCTCTTTGCGGTTCCCCCCACACCCATCGCTTTCAACAAGGCTAAAACTAAAAGACTCAAGATTCATCATTCTGTTGGTTCACGTTGAACCAATGAGAATGAGACACATGCCAATTTCTAATTTTTACGTTGGATGACGATAATGACTCTTTTCCTTGTCGGATAGACTCATGTATTTNCACATGCCAATTTCTAATTTTTACGTTGGATGACGATAATGACTCTTTTCCTTGTCGGATAGACTCATGTATTTTCTAGTAACTACTCCGACATATCGATACAACTACTACTAAACTGTTTAGAGTGGTTACATGAAGTGTTGTGTCATTACATGATAGAGAATAGCACGCTAAGATTAGAATCATAAAAATAATAAGGGTTGNCACATGCCAATTTCTAATTTTTACGTTGGATGACGATAATGACTCTTTTCCTTGTCGGATAGACTCATGTATTTACTAGTAACTACTCCTATATATCGATACAACTACTACTAAACTGTTTAGAGTGGTAACATGAAGTGTTGTGTCATTACATGATAGAGAATAGCACGCTAAGATTAGAATCATAAAAATAATAAGGGTTGAAATGATACATATTAGGGTGTATTTTTTGATGAAAATGATGGTATTAAGTTAAATAGATGATAGGATAAGAAAAAGGACGGATGAGTACATGCATGCATGCTAATTACTACCTCGAAAGTTTGAATTTAAGGGCTCTTCTTGGACACAGGGCTCCTCATCAATCATGATATGATGGCATGAGCCCAACATCGAAACCAAAGGGTTTCATGTTTTCAAAATGAGAAATGAGAAACAAAGGCTTAAGTTTTTATTTTTTTAAACTTTTTTTCTTTTCTTTTTATTATATCCTATTCCAATTTTATAATAATCTTTTTATAATCATACTTATAAGAAACTTTTGATCAAAATTATACAAACCACACCACAACCTAACCAACCCTTTTGCATATAATTTCTACAATTTTAAAGATCTAGAGATACTATGCAAAGTTTACTTTGGCAACTCGTGCAGAAAGTTTTTTTTTTTTTGTATCAAATCTTTTAAAATCAACACTTTAAGGTAGTTATTCCAAATAAAAAACTTTGCATGTAATTATCTCCTTCTCACAATCAAACGATCGGGAAAAATATAAAATAAAAAACTTTCAAGAAACACGCCATTCTTACTTTTATTATTGTTCGTTTAGTAATTTTTTTAAGAAACTTTTTTTGTAAAAAATATTATGTGTATAATAGGCTCATTTCATCATCGAATGAGCGACTTCGTCATCATCCCCCATTCCCCTCCCTCCCCATCCCCTTCCCCTTCCCGCCTTACCGGGCAGTTAGAAGGGGTTAAATTCATTTTAAATTGATGATAAAATTATAAAACTTTTTTTTCCACTGTGAGTCAATTTTCAAAAAAAAAAGAATTAAGATCAAAATGATGGGCATGTCCGTTTCCTTTAATTCAACCATTTTGTATTCGTGCAAATATGAATACCTACTTGAATATGAACGAATCAGGATTGCATGACAAACGAGAAGGGAGAAAAAAATATCAAATTCAACATGAACATTGCATCCTTCGACACTCAAATCGTGTTAAAATAGACCTAAATTACATAATAGTCATAGCACCTTTCATACAAAAAAAAAAGCTCTTTAGAATTGACTAACGCGTTTCCACTAAGGAAATTAAATTGATTAGTCCATTTTCTACCCTTATGAATTATTTTCCATCCTGTCTACAATTATTCTAGCCTTTTCAAAAAAAAAAAAAAAAAAAAAAAAATTTTTTTCGTTTTGATAAAACCTACAGAATGAGTCATATTTTTAGCTACCCATTATCTCAACTCTTTTTTTTATCTTGTATAACTTTATCGTATTTAAGATACCGTCTTCCATATGTCTACAAACAGACCAGTATTTTAAACTCCTTTTTACTAAAATTTCAAATTAGATTATTCACAGTGAGAACAAAAAAAATAATACCATTTAGACTACTACTAATAATTATCCTTTGAATGAACTTCTTGTCTAAATTCGTATCCAAGGTTTTAAATTTAAAAAATTTTAAAATTATTTATGAATCTTTGATGATTGAAATATTATCAGATCTTCATATAACTGTCAATGATGAAGTTTCTTTTAAAACGAAAAAGAAATAACCTGGTGATTGTGTGGTTCATTTGCATTTACACTTTAAGATTTTAAAACTGATTTTTTTTTAGACCTCACAGACGGATCCATTAGAGTATACAACTTCATTCCTTTGATGTTATACATGGATTAATGAATCATAAATTTAATCTTAAAGACTGACATTTGCCACTGTAGCATATTCACTGTATCAATTTAAATGATACAAGTTTAGATGTAACTTAAAAAAAATAATAAAAATAGTATAAAAAATAGCATAGGGATAAATCTTAAATTTTACAGACGCAGACGGACCCAAATTTTTTAATATTCTACTAAAATAAATTAATACAGTGTAGGCAGAAAATCAGAAAACCAGAACTTTAACTGAAAAAAACAAATTTTTTTTTTAAATATTTTCATGATTTGACACTAAAGAACAATAGATTGGATTGTAAGGATGAATAGGATTTGTCTGAACAATTGTTTTTATATCACGCTGAGATAAAACTGGCTAAACCAATCCCAATTCAATTACTATAATATATTCCTATTTCATCTGAGGGTAGCCATATTCTCACGGTTTTCAAATAACTTATTGTTAGTGCAATATTTCACACCCTTCTGTTGTGGTTGGTAAAGTGTCATTTTGGCTTATTACAAGTTAGAAAGTTTACACCTTTGTTTTTTTTTGTTTTTTTCTTAACACGTCTAGTACTGATAGAAACTGAAACTCGTCCTTTTCAAATTTTTCATAGAAAAATTTTGAATTATTTAAAAAAAAATTCTTCATTTTTTCATCCTCACCATGTAAAAGTAGTATAAATTTAGGCAATTTAGAAAAAAAAGGTCCTGGCAGTATAACTTTGGTGGAGAATTTTAAGGGGCAGTTATGTTTGGTTGAAAGTTGTATATCAAACTCAAAATTACATTTTTTGAGAGCATGTGGTAGACATTAGGATAGCAGAATACGTAAATGTGGTAGCGAGGAGGGTGGACTAATGTTTCTGTTGGTTTGCTTACCAATTGATTCTGATAGGCAGTGACAGCGGTGAAGACGGTTTCAGGGAAGATGAAAGTCCGAAAATACTCCGACTCTAGATCACTTACGAATGCCCCATTAGACATCATTCCCTCACGCCATTTGACCAGATGAATCCGAGGTTGGTAGCGGTGCATCGAATTCAGAACAAGCTGCTTTCACAGACAACCAACAAAATGAGATTAAATACATAAATCTATCCTATACTTCAAGGAGAGTACTTTCATTCCGACCACTCTGTTAGACACTTTAAGGATTCAATTTCAAAATTACAAGGGAATTTGTCTATTTTTATTAAACTAGGATGATACGAGTGTGATTCTAGATTCTAGATTCTACAGAGATACTGAGGATGATACGAGTGTGAAAATGAAAATTTTCTAGAAAAATCTATACCAGATTTACATATTATATTATATAATTGGATGTTATAAAGCATAATACTATTAATAGTAGTAAGCATTAAGTTATACATATTATTAGAATCTAGAGAGTTAAGATATAATGACGCTGTAAGTGGAAGTTGACCTTTCTGTATAAGTATATCTGGAGCGCAAGGAGAATAAATAATTATTTANGGATGATACGAGTGTGATTCTAGATTCTAGATTCTACAGAGATACTGAGGATGATACGAGTGTGAAAATGAAAATTTTCTAGAAAAATCTATACCAGATTTACATATTATATTATATAATTGGATGTTATAAGCATAATACTATTATAGTAGTAAGCATTAAGTTATACATATTATTAGAATCTAGAGAGTTAAGGTATAATGACGCTGTAAGTGGAAGTTGACCTTTCTGTATAAGTATATCTGGAGCGCAAGGAGAATAAATAATTATTTTAAAAAATTTGAATTTGGTGGACTTTTCCCTCCATTTATTAAAAAACTGTATGTTCTTTGTTCAATAGAATGGGAGGAGCTAAAGTGAAAGTTGAAAAAGCGCGTGTAGAATAAGAGATTAACTACCCTGTATATGGAATTTCATTGGTTTAAAGTTCAAATTAAATCAAAATAAGGCAAGAAGGATGTTTGATTGTTGTATGACATAAGAATAGATGACAAGGACATAGAATGTTAACTTACATGGCCATGTTTATCCATTTCATTGTTAGTAAGTTTGACTTTTTCAAAAGAAACGACTTGTTTTCTCAATTGTTCTCCATTGAAAGGTGAGTCTGGATGAATATGGAGTCTTGCTGGAGCCGGTGGATCCGCTTTCCCAGCGACAAGCCATGAAGATCGATGATATGCATACCGGTAGCGTTTATTGTCCACAGGTACAATGTCAAGGAGAACTGCATATCTATGATCACTTGACAGGCCTGAGAAGGAGGCTCGGACAGTGGGAAACATCCTCCTGCAACGAGGCCATTTTAGGCAAAAGTTCAGCATAAGACTCCTAAAGAAATTCTAATAAGTATTTTTTTTTTAAATCAAAAACACCTTACTTGTATCACTAAAGACATAATACATAAAGACATTTTTTTTCTTCTAACCATATGGGTTAAAAATTGAAATATTGGATGTATTTTTGTAAGTTCAGATGCCGATGACACTTTATTGAGTTAGAGTGCCAAGAGATCTGGTGGCGGAAGTGGAGCGGAGCTAACAACAGGCACTTGCCATTCTTAAATGTTTCATCTCTATGGGAATGATATGGGAACAGAAATAATAATAATAATCAAATCCAAATATATAGACTTTAGTAGTACTACTGGTTCCACATGGTAAAATGTAATGGATGCTAAAAATTTACTAAAATATCAAATTTGAAGACAGGGACTTTTCATCGTTTCCGTTATTGGGCGTTCCGCTCCGATTTTCTCACCCCCGAAAATATTTCCTATATCTTTCCATTTTAGATTAGCATGAGACGATTTACATTTGTGTTGGTTTGATAATGTGAATAATAATGAGGCGAACCGTGCCAAAAGAGATTCAAATTCTTTACTAACTAACTTAAAACTCATTAATTTCTTGGCTCCTGACACCACCGAAGACAAGAAGATGAGATCCAATTTCGGGAATTTTAGAGATAACCCTTTGGTTAGTTACATATAGAAAGAGATCTTCTCAACGACATCTCCTCGCCTACCAATCACCACTCAGCAAAAAAAAAACCAAAAAAAAAAAGTACAAACCTTAACGCATAGCTCGTTAGTGTCTTTTGCGTCACATTTAACACGGAGCTCCGCCTTTTGTGAAACCAAAAATATACAAAAGAATGGTGACTTCCCCTCTTTCTTTTGGTTCCTTCCGAAATAGTCCAACGAAACAAAAAAAAAAAAAAACTCGAAAAATCATTTCAACTTGGGAGAGAATAAATACGATCCTAGTAATACATTTCCCATTCCATTTGAGAAAAGATGCTATTATTTGACTTCTCATCACATTACACATCCAATTTAACCTGATAGAGAGACCCATTTTCAACCAAAAAGAAAAAAAAACTAAAAAAAAACCCGAAGAAATGCTGAGTTGGGATCAAACTACCCGCTTTTCTCTTATCAGACTCATTTTTTTTTCTTCTTCTTAAGTTTGAGGCCAAAAAAAAAAAAAAAAAGTTGAGTTGGGCGGATGTAAATTTTGGGTAGATCCGGTTGCAGAAGATGTTGGTGAAGGAGTTGTTATAGTATGAGAAAGTACTCTTGGTTAAAACTTACGATCGCTGATCTTAAGTCCGATAGAAAGTGAGTCGCTGAATAATATTCTCTAGCTCTTAACTCTCTAGAAATATTTTTTTTTGAGCCATCTCTGGAGATATGGACCCTCTGAAAAGTTTCCAAAAATACTATATAACCCTTTTTTTTTACTACTATCCCTGTCCTTAGTTATTAGGTATACTTAAGTTTTTTGGTTATATGTCGTATATAAAGGAATCCTCTCCTAATTCTGTGGTATACCATCCGTAAATGGAACTTTTCAGTAAAGAAGATGAGGAGTTTAGAAAAAAAAAGGTTTGTATAGTAGAAAAGTCTGTTTTCTTGAGGATAGACAGTAGAAGATAAAATCCAGGATCGTTTCCGGTCCTAAGTACTAAAGTTAGGAACCACTCTCTTCCGCTGATGGAAACTTTGGCGTAAATTATCTGCCAAACTGAAATTAGAAACTGTTAATGGTCGCGCATCGACGCTCTGACTTGTCTTTTCTCTACAAAAAAAAAGCTACAGGCGCCTCTTAATCAGCCAGACACTATACTCAACCAGATCATCTCGCTAAATCTGGCTCTTTAATAAAACAAACTTGAATCCATTGTCACACGTTTTCCATGTTCTTCACCTTTCTAACTCTTTCACCCTATTTTTATATGTCGTAGTCAAAGCGCAAATTCTAAAAAAAATATTTACTCTCTCAGTGTAAAAATTTTATGAGTTTATGAAAAAAAAAAGACTTTTCATACTAAAGCATATTCAAATTCAAATTCAAATTAAAATTAAAATATATATATATTAAAAATCCCAAGTTTGAACTTTTTATTTTTGTTCTAGTAAAGAAAGTTAAAACGGAAGTGAAAGTTCGGAGCCCAACTCTCCGCCTTGTATTGATCTCATCGTAGACATTTGGTTTTTTTTTTTTTCACATCTCGTCGCCCCCCTTTCTTCAAAACACGCATGATCTTTCGTCTAATGACTTCAAGTATCATATAGTTCTTAGTTCTTTCCTATTTTATACAGTTTATGATCTTTGTCAAATTTCTTTTCTTTTTCCTATCTAATTTTCTTCAAGAAATAAAAAAAAAAACGACTTAAATTCTATCACCAAATGTTCTTTTTTTTTTCTCTCCTGGAAACTTAATTTCAACAAAAATTTGAGTTTCCCTGTTCTCAAACTTCGAATGAGTGTCATCATGCTTATTTCCCCAGAGAAGTAAAAAAAAAAAAAAAAGAAGAAGACTTTATAAAGAAGAGACGACAGGAAGGTCTAGAAAGAAGAAGAAAAACGGAAATTATTAGAAGAAGAAGAAAAAAAAAGAAGAATGGATGAAATAAAACCAAGTCCCGGAACTCCTTACTTGTTCGATGGACTATTATAAGAGTAAAGCTGAGTTTAGAGACAAGAAAATAAGAAGGTTTCTTCTCTTATTTTCCATTTTGGTAAAAGCCTATAGTTATAGTAAAGAAAATCCTTTAGAATTTGTTATTAGAGAGAAAGTAAAGGAGAAAAGTATTAAAGGTATATTATTAGAAGAGTTGGGTGAAAATGCTAAGACGTCTATCAATATTTCATTGCACTAAAAGGTTAGCAAATTCTCACTTTCTCTCATTTGAGCATAGTGGGAGTTTTTGGAGTGTGGATCTTGAGAAAACTCTCTCACTTTGAATGATGGCTTTTGTTATATAAATTTCTTACTGAAGTGAGAAATACTTGCCAAGTCTCTTAGGAAATTGTACTTTCTTCTTATCATCTGTTAGTAACGATACGACTAAAAGCATCTCTCTATCTTCTCTCTCTCTTCTAGTCATTTTCACGTTCCCAAGTGAGAAAAAAAAATGATATGAGGCACTGAGAACTTTCAAATCCCTTCCATCAGATGCCATACGTTGATTTCTCTTTTGTATTTTGTATTTTATACTTTCACTTTCACACTTTTTTCTCTCCTTACACTCCCTTTCAACCCACTGGTATCATCAAACAAAAAGAAATGTCAAATTTTGACATGTACAGGAAGCTTCTGAGAAAAAAAAAGGCGGTTTAAACCCACAATCCCCACTATTATCCTTTTCAACCGGTTTTTTTTACCTTTTTTTTTTTTTTTTTTTTTTGCTTGTAAAAAATATAATTTTATCTCCACTTTTTTTTTTTTCATAAAGAGAAAGCGAGAATGGCTGTCACATTAGCATGCAGGATGCGACAAACCGAGAAACTCATCTTGTGAACCTATGAGTCTTAAAAATTATTCTAGAAAAAAAAAAAAAAAAAAAATTAGGCCCACTAGAGTCAAATTTTTTGGGGTTCCATTTGGACTTGGAAATGATTTCCCGGTTCGGTACTTTTCATACAAAGACAATAATAACATTAGACGACACGTCTCATTGAGTTTAGTCATTCAAAATAGAATTTTCTAGAGAGCCTACTTAATAATTGAAGGACTACTAGTAAGTAGTACTCCAAGTGAGAGAGTAAAAGGTCGTGAAGTGTCTTTTAAATAATTCATTTATAAAGGGCTCAGTCGCGGCGACGGTTTCTGCATTTTTTTTTTTTTGGAAAAAAAAACGTAAANGGGGGGGGGGGGGGGGGGGGGGGGGGGTATTAATTATTCAAGTTGAGTTCTTAGGTCTGAAGTCTAATCATGGGAAATGGGGTCGACAGGCTGATGGAGGTCTGTAATTAGGCTGGAGTATGAGAGCGGTAGTGGTTGGTTGGTTAGAGATGTTAGGGAGGTATATTTGAAAATTTGCTAACTTGATTACTTGTTTGTTAAGGAGAGTTAGTTATAGTATATACAGTAGAAGAAATAATAATAAAAGTAGTTAAAGTACCCTTGTTTCTGACACCAATCCAAACTTTATACGCCGAAACACTCAGTCTGTCATTATGTCTCGGGGTATAAGTGTCAGGAAATTGGAATTAGATGAACCCAAGGGGTTTACACCAAAACCTTTTCTGAATGATACTTTCTACTGAAATTTGTCTACAACCAATCAAATCAAAGGATTTTGTTAGTACAAATATAGTTGTAGTGTAGTTATCATAGTGGTTAGTTACTAATCAGTAATGTAACTTTATCATTATTTCATTACGACATTTCATGATTACTACGACATTATAGAAACCCTTTGATCCCTGAGCCATAAATTAGTCGCAGACTGAGCTAGTAGTTTCTATAAAGTTTTTGACAAGAACGGTGTCACCTGAACTCAGAGAGTCTATCCTGATCCTTGAGTATCAACTGTGAGAAAATGGACATTTCCACATCTTTGGTCTCTGGTGACTGGTAGGAATTGTGTTTTGTGGGTAGACAATTTAGTCATTGGAAAACTATCTGACTTATCCTGTCAGTTGGAAATCCCAAAGGGAAGATAGGATGAGAAGCGATTAAAGGTTACACTTTGGCACCCTCCGTCTGTCCCTCTGGGTCAAACTCAAAACCCTTGATTAATCTAACATCTTCCCTACTTTTTCTCTCTCTTCATTTATTTAGTTCATTTTTGCTAAAAATTCAAAAGAGGGTAACAAGTGAATTAGGGTATCTTCATGTCTGTCATAGTGACATCGAGTGAAGGGGTCCGTCAGCTACCACATCTACTCCCATGTATCTCAATTCTATTATCATCATCCACCGGAAAATTATTATAATATAAACCCAGGGCTCCCAAAATTTAATATACAATGGTCCAATTTGGTTAATTTTTTTTTACTACCCTAGGAATATGACTAGGAGTGAGGAGTCAGGACTAGAAAACAGGAAGTGTCGACTTTCCAATTTTACCCGTTCACTCATCCATATCACAATTCGGGTCAAATTATTTTGACAAAGTGTGACATTGGACAAGGTTTGAGAACACAATTATTATTACAGGATGATGTCATCCTGTCATAATAGACTAATCAATTTTCTATACCATATCATTCTCTTCAGTACTCCAGGTTACTATTATATGACTCGATTACTGGTAAAAAATTATTATAATTTAATATCTAAATTAACTACTAATTTTCAATTTTACTAAAAAAAAAAAAAAAAAAAAAAAAAAAAAAAAAAAAAAAATTTTTCTCAAGTACCATATTATACGCAAAATTTTACAAATATTCGCATAGTTATTATTAAATATTAATTATTATTATTACTCCATATGGTCCTTGTGAAGTTATTATACGTTAGCTTATTATTATAGAATAAACGAATTTTTTTTTTAACCAATAGGTTTATGAGTTCTAAAATTCACCTTTTTTTCTTATGAACAGTACCCGTAAGCCTGTCGGTAGCATCCAAGTAGTGTAATATTTATAATTATTTTTTTATAATTTGAGTATAATTACCTTCAAATCATGACTAATACTCATAATCCATGTATAGTAAATATATATATATATTGAGATTAATCCTAAAACAATCATTATAATTTTTACAATGGAAAATTATTAGACCATAATTAAAAAAATTCAAATGCAACAAACCGAATGTTAGTAATAATACATAAGATACGATTATTATAACATTGTCGCTTCTGGAGCTCACTTATTCAAATTGAAGTTATAAAATTTGAGAAGGTTTTGTTAAATTTTATAATAATAAAATTCTATATTATACTACTTTGTATTATATAAGATTTGAAGAAGAAAAGGATTGAAAAGGGTGTGTAGGTAGAGATAAACGGTGATCATAATGTTATTGTTTGTACTATTTGGCGATTGCATGATTCTAAATATTCCGGATGTAGTTATAACAACTAACGACATTCAACCTGAAGTCTACAAGAAAAAAAAAAACAAAAAAAAACCGAAGCATGGAAGCATTATAAATAACCGATTTGAGCAAGAACATTTGTTACTTTCATGACAAGCCACTTCCATTCTTTTCCCCTGACATTTATTCCAAAGGCCTATGATATAAGAATGAAATCCCACAAGAATACACCTTCTCAGGACATCACAGAGTCACAGTCACGCTTTTATAAATTTTGCATGATTCTTTCTCTCCGTTAATCAAGGTGGGTGGAGTTGAGGATCCAGAAAAACCTTCCAATAACAATATACGACTAAGGACTTTTATACCTTTCATGTTATAACTAACCTTCTGTTGCATGATATCAAAAAAAAAAATATTTTACCAAAATTTTGACTTTTTTTTACTCATAAAATGTCTCTTAACTCTTCCTTTTAATTCAATGGAAAGGGTTTAGCGTGACAAAATGTATCAAATTATTATTAAAACGATATTAAACCTCAACAATCCAATGAAATTGACCATTTTACCAAGTGGTTCCTAATAATACTAAAACTAAAAAACTAAAACTAAAACTAAACTCATTGGTCAGGAAAATGAATGAATGAAAGGAAGGCCAACTTACTTTCACCAATCAGAGCCGTCGTGTAATGTAATACCGTGTAATTTGGAGAAAGTCTAATCAATCTTTTCATAAAACGTTATATTAAGTAATTGAAAATGAAGAAGTGGGATGATTTGAATTGAATTATATGGAATATACTATAGTATATTAAATATATAACTTAATCCATTTCTTATAAGTATTTCGTTGACAAAATTCTGATGATGTAACTTAATACATGTACCAATTTCCCAGTGCGTGTTTGTTGGAATAAATAATAGAGAAAGCAATAATTCATTTCACTTTCACAATGATTTCCAAATGGAAGAAGAAATATGATATACTTTTCAAACAAAATCATACCTACATATAACACTGATTAATACTTAAATTTTAGGGTACCTAAATTATAGATTTAGTTTTTGGTTTTTCAAGTAATTATTTTATATAACTCAATTGTTGGGATACTTTCTCCTAATAATATGTTATTACTACTTAAAAATTATTAAAAGTACTAAGTCATATTAATATGAATTCTTTTCAGGATATTTTGGATATTTTGGATATTTTGGATATTTTGGATATTTTGGATATTTTGGATATTTTGGATATTTTGGATATTTTGGATCTTTTGGATATTTTGGATATTTTGAATATTTTGGATATTTTGGATATTTTGAATATTTTGGATATTTTGGATATTTTGGATATTTTAGATATTTAGGATATTTTGAATATTTTAGGATATCCAAAATATTCTCAACCCACTTTCACTCTCATTAAAATAAAATTCAAATTATATTATAATTTAGAACCTTACCTTCCACTCTTAGTAATGATCATTTCAGTGCCTAATTCATGAAATTTATCCCATAGTTCTTTTGTTTCCAAGTGACAAATAACATGACGGAGCTCATCACAATTACATCGTTCAATGAGAAGTGGATTTTTTGGAGTTGACTTGGTTGAAGTATCATTGTTATTGTTATTACTTGGTGAGGTAGAGCGACGTCGGTGATTGTTGTAATTTCTTTTTCCAGGTGAAAGACTCCGACCACTTTCACTCTTTCCATCTTCACTATTTACAACTTCAATTGTCTCATGTGAGTCGGATGTTGAAGAGGGCATGATATCAGGTGAATCTGGACTACCGTGATTTAAAATGTCATCTTTTGGTTCAGTCAATGACTCTGGTGAGTCAAGGAGTGACATTGACCCACGGGTTGACTCAACGAATTTCTCTAGAGTCAAAAAAAAAAAAAAAAATTTAATTTAATTTAATTTAATGAATTTAGGTTTCGATGTAAGAAGAAATTCAAAATAAGGACCAAAAAAGGGGAGACTCTTAGGAGATAGTAACGATGGGTTTTGATTGGTCTAATAAAATTGACCAACTAAAATAGTGTACTTTCCACGTGGCTAAGGAACCATATAGTATAAATTTCCTTTTGTTCTTTAAATTAGATTGTCCTTATTAACTCAAAAAATAATAATGTTAGATGTCAATTATGTGTGTTTTTCATATTCATTGTTAAGAACAATCCCACACGCGAGCCATTGTTGAAACAAAGTCTCTCTGTCTGAGTCTCAGTCTCAGTCTCAGGATTAATTATTGAAATACACCTTCTGCCCATAGCTGAACAAAAGGTATATATTTTAAATTCAATTAAAATAACTTCTGGCTCTTCATTTGACCGGAAGTCTTAATTTGCACATGCGAATTCTTATTAGAGATTGTTGATAGTCTTTTGGGAATTAGTTACTTGTGGTGATGGTTTAGAAATTCATTTCGTAACCCAATCATTAACTAAGTTTAAAAACATGCGATGAATTAGTGGATCCCAAAATGACAATCCTTCGATGAATAACAACGTCTCATCTCTCACGTAACAAAAGTACGAACGTTGGAGTATCTTTTTTTAATATGTTTTTTTTTTTGCGTCTCGCTCTCTATAATTTTGGACAAATTATCCTCCACGGTGTTCTCATGCTAATGGGATTTCAAGTATCCAACCCTACACCTTATATCTAAATGACAGAATACACCTTTCTGTATATTAATATTTGTATGTATTAATGTTAATTTTTTTTTCTATGTACTAAGGTCATCACCATGCCGTGCAGGAGCCACTGTGTTAGAACTTTGCCAAGGGAAAATTTTTTTTTTCAATTTTTTTTTTACATTGCTCATTTGTAACAATCAATTTATTTTTTTATTAAAGGTGAGGGATAATTTACCCTCTTATTATATAATATTCAAAAAAAAAAAAATTGGAAAATTTGGACAAAATTTTTTTTGAGGGTAAATTGGGTAAGGACAAGATGCGTGTGGATGCTGGATGAAATTATAATGAACAAAATGATTCCGTGGGAATTTAAGGGTACTAATTAAGTCTACGTTGTCAGACTGTTAGAGGTTGTTAAGATAAAAAAAATTATTTCAGCAAATATAGAAAAATATATTGGGAACTTTCATCAGGTTAATTTATAACAAGTCGTGTTTAGCTTTAGATGATTCAAGTTATCGAGTTGTATAACCGGAAATCAAAAAATATATATATTATATGCAATGTCTAATTTGTTCATAATGATGGGGTAGTGTGTTAGATATTTTTTTTGACACTTGGAATAAAAAAAAACAAAGTACTCATTACTTTCTGGAAGAAACAATTTGAAATGTGATTGCCTATATTTAATTTTTTATATATTAATTTTCATTTAATTTAAATTGAACAATTGGTATATTGAAAAAAAAATTTTTTTTTTTTAATTTTGTTCTTTTTTTTGAGGTAAAATTGTTGTAAATTTAAATTTATTGCCTTAAAAAAAATTTTTTTTTTAAACTTTAATACCGTGTTTATACTTCTTCTTACTATATTCTCTGCTGAAATTTTAGTAATTTTATGTAAATTTTGATAAAAAATTTTGATTTTTATAAAAATTTTGGTTAGTGAAACAGTAAACTTAAATTTTTTGACTATACTGTATTTGTATTAGAGGTTAAAGAGCATCAGAAGAGAACATAAAGTATAAATCTAGCATAAGTTGTCTTAAATTTTTTTTTTAAACTTCAGAGTGATTAATCGTTACGCATAAGAAATAACTTTTTTTTTTAAACTTCTGATAGATATTTCAATAGTGCTATTATTAATATTAGCAAATAATAATAATGTACTAAAGCCTGTTATTCTTTTTTGGCAAAAGTTATAAAACTTTGGCTGATTTAAGAGTATACCTTCAAAAAAAAAAACATTATTCCCATGTTTCCCAACTTGTTTGTAATTTTTCATGTCACATGCCAAAGGATCCCAGAATTATTACCAAATAAAATTTATACCAAATTGCTCACATAGAAAGCAAAACAAAATTATGAGAAACAAGAAAAGAAAAAAAAAATAAAATTTTTTTTCATAATTTCATAAATTAGTGTTATGACACTCAATGATTGTAAATGTAGCGACAAAAAGTACACGGAAGAAGTCAAAATTTTTTCAACTCATAGAAAAATTACATGCGAATAATTATAATGATCTGCAATAATAATTTTTAATGATGTTCTAACTCCAAAAAGTCAAATTGCATGTACTGTATCTGAAGGTTAGGCCAAATGAGTCCTCTTAAATTTCAAAATGAGAGTAATGACAATAAATCAACCTTGGAGTCTACAAAGTGTAGAATTAATTGATTTTTATTTATTTTTTTTTCTTCAAAGTCTCGAAACTGTTCAAAATTGAACGACGTTGGGTATAAGGCTAAGGGATAGATACTCTAAGAGCCCTAATTAATTGGATGAGAAGGAAAGTGTTATGTGTGATTTAATCGGATTTGAAGTAAGTATGAAGGGAAGTACTGTAAGTCGATATGAAACAAAAGGGAAGAGAGGGGGGCTACAAAGTTTTGGATACTTCTAGCCTGGATCCAACACAAAAAAAAAAAAGAAAAAAAAAAAAAGTAGTTTAGTAATTCCATTGTTCATTTCACGCCACCAAACTTTCCGTCTAATAAAGCATAAGGGCTTAAATTTATCCTTAAATCTCATGGGAAAAGGGAGATAGTCCTTAGTGATTGGCCTTTGGATTCTAATCCATCTAATCCTTGATTATAAACATCAAAAAATTATTTAAAAATTTTTCAACTAATTCTCCTCACCGTGTCAAGAAATCAAGTAAATTTGACAAAATACCGGTTTTTTTTTCTCCTTACCTAGTGGTCGTATGGTGTTATTGTTATGAAAACCAATGAAATGTTTTGATTTTTTTCCTTTAAAGTGAGTGAGCCCTTCAGTACCAGAAAGATTAGTTTGTTTTCCAGATCGGCCAATGATTGCTGCAATAGAAAAATCCGTTCCACGTGCTCCTCCACCACGACTGTCAAGAAAATTTGGCGGTTCTTCCATATCAATGAGTGTTGATGACGGAGTATTTGGACTAGGCGTACTGGACCCACTTGTCACCAGCATTTGTCTAATATTCTGTCTTATCCCACCAACACAGTCTCACTACTTAGTACTTACTAGTAGTACTCAATGTCAGTTATTGCCAAAAATATTCCATCTTCATCATTACTACACGTGAGTAGTCTCTGCCGTGTATAAATTTTCAAAGGGGGGTGTATGTGCACTGAGGTAGTAGGTAGTACTAATATACTTAAACTCCTTTTCCACCGGTTGACAACGGTTCAAGAGGAACTAAAGTGGTGAGGTGTGACAACGGAAGTGAACTGGAATGGTAAGACTGGCACGGGTAGTGCTTTTGAGACAAAAATTTCACACAATTGTAATGCTCAGGTCATGATGAGGCTGATGATGATACGACACGGAGAGAGGGCGATCAGTCTCCGACGGCGCTGTTGTACAAGTGGAGGGTTTGAGCAGTCTTCTGTTTCGTCGGAGAAATTTGGATTGGTTCTGCCCCTGTGCTTGAGCTCTGCTCATTCGTTCCTTCCTTATTTAGGCAGACGAGTCGTGGTCTCAGGTAAGGTTTTTATGTTAGTTGATGAGGATGATCTTAGTGAGAGATGTCTTCTCTTAATGTATCTTTTCTCATTCCATATAACCTGTCGCGCGGTGTCCTGTGAAGCAATTACGATGGAGACCGGACCCCAGAGTGAACCACACCTACGGACCACCAATCACGCAGAAGGTTTTTTTTTTATATTCTTGTTGGGAAAAGACTTAAAAGCACAGAAGCAAGTTAGTTGATTATATGAGACAAGGGGAACTAGTTGAATGAGTTGAGAATATATAAAAAAAAAAAGTTCCCGGAGACCTAAACCACTCAAAAACCCGAGACCCTACCAACAACCCCGAAAGATTTTCTTCGGAGACTAAACTATATGGAGTTGAAGTCCTCTCTTGGTGATGGAAACTCTGATGTTATGCCTACTCATTTAATCCAAACAAAAAAAAAAGAAATGGGATCTGGATTGTTCGCTTAAGAACTCCGACATGATATCAGACAGAAGAGACACTACTAAGCAACCCTCTAGCGAGAGAGCTAGCTCAAAGAAAATCCGTCTAAACGCTCATCCATTTCTTAAATCTAGAAGATGAATTCAGAAAGTTTGGGATTGGATGTTGGTCTTATAGAATTTTTCCCCACTCCATCACCAATGGGGAACAACGGTGAGACGTGAGAGTGAAAGTAAATCCTAAACGGAGAAAGTCTCACTTGAAGGGACTGGATTTCTCGGATTTCAATGAGCTCAATTCTTTCTACTACTCTCTAGATATTATATTTTTTTTTTCTCCAGAAGCGTTTCCATTGGATTAAGGAATACCCCAAGGATTCGAGATTAAGAATCCTTCGGTACACAAATCGAACTTATTCATTCCGTTTTTTCCATCAATCAGTGGACATGCAAATTGAAAAGCTGACAGAGAAAGTCCGGGGGGCTCAGGGTTTTGTTACAGAAGGGAGACAAACGATAGATGTAGGGACAAATACAAGGTACTTAGAGCTTCCTGACAACAACACCAGTCTACTTAAATCCAAGGTTTTTCAGTCCTTAAGTAAATTCAAAGGACCTTGGTCTAATTGTTCAAGGGTCTGAAGTGACTTGGGAATGGATAGAGTAGTTTTACTTTTGTTAAAGCTCTCCTACTGGTCTCTATTCATCCAGTCAATGGACATGGATGTGTTTCATCGAGACTTCGAGACCCTCCCTTCATTTCCACACACAATGCCAATGGGCTGGCAATCTCCTCCCTTCATTCTGTATTATATGCATCCTATTTCCATTTTTTTTTCATATAAGTTTATTCTTCTGGTCTCCCAAAACACTTCAATTAATGTATAATCTTGATCTGACAGGATTTTAGACAAGTCAACAAATAATTTTCGATATGAGCGTGTTTGGATTACTTGATGATTAAAAATTTCCTGAGGACAAATCTACCATTTTTTTTTAATTTACAACAGATTCATACCGAATTAAAAAGTTGATGAGAATATTAAGTGAGTTTTTATTGGACAGGACGTTAATTTAAGTTCGGTGATGATTATTTTCTGTTATTATCATTCAGAAATGGTAGTCGGGGGAGTAATTTAGTAGAATTTTTCTGGAAATATAGTCAAAATTTGACGTTTTCTTGAAAAAAAAAAAAAAAAAAAAAAATACACCGCTAACAGAATACATAAAGGATTATATTGTGAGACAAAAATTGTTTAATCCAGAGTATTAATTATAAGTTTGTCGTAATGAAATCATTAATTAGGTATAATTTGTGAGCTAATTCAATGGAGAAAGTAGAGTGGGACATTTAAAATCAGAAAATTTCACTATTTCGAAGGGCTCGCGTGAGAAGTTCGTCTTCCCCATTGACACTTTGAATGATTTGATGTTTAATTAGATTAATAGCGACGGTAGAAAAGCATTCGTAGGTGGATAAGTTAACGACACGAGAACATTTTGCGGAAATTACAAACCTACTTGACTAACTACCAAATTCTTTATTGCATGCCCCCAACCTATCAATCTTTTGACATTGGATGTTCTTTTGTGACAATGTATCTTCCCAGTTCACATGAATTACCACACCTTTCTAACTCCATCAGTTTCAAATTTTATAGCCCAAACTCTTTAGATAATAAATAGATCGTGTCAAGTAGTAGATCTAACGAGAAAGAGACAAAGATTTCTATTGTTCAGATTCATTCTTCTGCTACTTGAATAAATACATAGCATAACAATATGCATTAAAAAAAATTTTTTTTTTTTTTTAGATTTTCAAATTAACCCACCGACGACCGTGTTTTTGTTAAAACAAATTGTTATGATTCCAAAAAATTTTTTGAGTGTCTCTCTGACCGAAAATGAAATGAAGGGTTGAAAAAAAAAGAAATTATTAAGTGTGTCTAATAAGCCTTTTAGAGCCAGACTTATACATGGGAAAGTGGATACATAAAAAAAAAAATAAAGGGGTGAGATTAACTCTGGATTTTATAATTTATGTTTCCCAAGGGTTATTTGAGAAAGGGCTCCTGAGCCTTCTAAAAGTTTTTTTTTTTTTACAAAATCTGATACAATTAACTTGTTATTATTAATTTTTAAAATGATCCATGCTTTATTAAACCGATACAAATGACTCCAGTCTATGGGAAATATTACTAAATTATTTTTACTCAAAATTTATCATATACATAATAGAACCCAAAGGACCCTTCATGTAAATCCATCTCCAATTAATTATGATTATAAACAATAGAATTATTCTAAAAAAGGATTACAAAAGATTTAAAAAAAAAACCTTTCATTTTGGCTAATTGGAATGAGTTGTATGACAAAAGTGGTCATGATATTATGGAATGTCGGGTTATATGTCGCCTCGCCTTGTGGAGACAATTGTACCATTAGTAACATTGAAGGTGGTACTCATAGAGTCAATTTCTTATAATTTCTTGACAATTCTTTTCAGACATGGTCCTTATCATCTCTCTAATCCTATTGTTGAAATTACATATTTGTCAATGTCTCCTAAAAAAAATACAGTCCAGACTTTTGGAACTTTTCGCAGCAGGAAGGTTAACATGTCTTCATAAAGATTGTGGTGGTGGTAGAAGACTTTTCTTTTTTTTTTTGCTTAGTTTTGATAGATCAAGTCTTCGCTGGTGATCTAAAGAATTTGTACACGATCTTGTCTTAAGTTATGGACATCATATTTTTTATATAACTTCTTATATAGTCTTTAATAAAAGGCCACACAGAAGATTCAAAAAAATTCGCTTCATCTGCTTCATCGCTTCATATTCTTAATCATCATAACTGTCATTCTCTCTAATCAAATTCATTAACCCTCTTTCTACTCATTTATACATATTATATCATATTTACTAAATATATTCCTTAAAAATTCAATCTAAAATAAAAAATTTTTTAAAGAAAAACGCTACACACAGAGGTCTCATTTATCATAATTTCGGTCTATATTTTCTGTCTCAAGGACATATATTATACTAGTTAAAATTTATAATCAAAATCTTAGAAACGCCTCAGGCATAATAGGCATGGATTTTCCTCCAGCTATCAATTATAAAGGTATATATATATTCATACATAGTATAAAAATAAAGTCTTATTATAAATCTTAAACTTTTTTTTTCTTTGCTCTATGCCTCCAAGTTAAGTTTTTTTTTCTGTTGAAAAAAAAAAGTCGGATTCATTAGAGAATTCCCGCCAAAGTCGATGTAATGCATAAGTGTAATACCCGGGAGAACTTGGTGGAAGTGATATGAGTCTGAGTTGGTTTCTATAGAGATTCCAACTAAGAAATATATATATATATATATATTATAAAAAAAAGAAAGTATTCGGGCAAAGTCTGGTAAGTGTATATAAAAGCTAATGTGATACAATAACTGTAATATGGTAAATAAGTATGCAATGGTCGACTTGGCATCTGGTGCTCAGCGCGCTTTCTCCTTCTAACTTTCTCTTTTTTTTCTCATCTTGAGAAATTATGTGAATTGTGATTCGTCCTCCGTCCTCAAGTCGACGATGGGCTTGAGATGATGTTGATGCAAATTCAGATCACGAAGTGGCAATATGAACCAACCAAAGATACACAAGGAACCACTCAACTACAAAAAAAAAAGAAAACGGGACTTGATTTTTTTACATTTCTTTTAGAGATAAAAGAGAAAGGAGATGATGATGTCACTATGGACCCTGTAATTTATTCTCAACGTTTTCGCAAGCTGGAGAAAGTATCAAGTATCAACTTCAATGGAGAAAGGAGAAAGTACCCTAGCTCAAATCCTCAATCTTTTTTTTTTTTTTTTTTTTGATACGCTGAAAATCGTTTTGTTTCTTCAGTACTCACTTTATCTTCAGAGGGGTTCCTTATCAGAACATACACTTTTATTATAGTCCTCGTTGGCCTTAAGGAGAGAGGTGAGCTCCTTCGGTCGTTCTACTGACATCTGCTCACCATTTGTAGCCAGTTTTTTTTTTTTTTTTGAAAATTATCCACTAATAAAGTACATATATCCCTTATATAGTATGTACATTTACTACTACTCATTTTTACAAAATCTCATCCAGGAAAGTCACTTTTTAGAACAAAATTTTACCTTTTGAATATCATAAAGTAGGACCTAAGGACCTAAGGAGAAAGCACGGAAGATTTTTTTTTTTGATTTTTTTTTTCTTCTTGTTTGAAATCGCTAAGATGGCAAAAAGCTATGAATCACATCACTATCGTAAGTCCTATGGAGTAGAAGTTGAGTTGTGACTTTGAAATGTGGATGACGATATCTGTCCATAAAATTTCGACTAAAAAGTTGAACCAAAAAAAAAAATAATTTTTTTTTTTCGAAGAAGACTTTGAAGTTTGGTAATCCTTGAGGGGATTTAGGCGGAGTTGAAGAGATGTCAAATGGTCCAGAAGTTAGTTGTTGGATCTTTTCGTTTTACTCTATATACTGTCTACAGTCGACAGTTTGTATATCTAGAGGCACTTACTCCTAGGTCAGACCCACTTTCTCTAGTCGTGACGAAATGACTCAAGATTACTCATGTCTCCACTGACTCCAAACTTCATCATTCAGAAAAAAAATATATATATATATAGAAAGTACTTTCCGCTTTCTCCAAATCCAATTCATCATCCTTTACTTTATCTTATAGTGTATAGTTTATATTATAACTCTTAGGTTCTCTATAGCAACGACCAATGACAACAATAGAAAAACATGTCACTAACTCTCCTATAACTTATATAACCATCCAACATTTACTTAACACACCATTTACAAGAGTTTAACTCCTCAAATCCTCTGTCCAAATTAGTTTTCACTCCAACAAACAAATATACAGTTTATTTGAGGATTAAGCTCAAATTAAATAAATTGTTATCCAACCTACCGAAAATGTGTATAATATTATTATTTAAAGAAGAGAAAGAAAAAAAGGTTCTTTTATCCCAAAATTTTACCAAAAAGTGTTGTTTTATTTTTTCATTTTTTTTTTTGAAAAAATAGATAGAAAAATCAAGTGTGAAATTAAACTTGAGTACGATTATTGAGTAACTGTTTTCAACTACTATATAGTACTGCTCAACTGAAGTGATAATCCGGTGAAATTGAGTATGGCTCCAGAACGTCTTATTTTGAAGTCTAGTATCCTCAAATTCACAAGTCGTTGACATTGTACAGCCGGAATGGATAACAAGGACAAGAAGTTTTGGATCCATTTTTCTGCCTCAAAATAAATAAACATTTTTGATGGGATTTGAGCCTTAAAATTGAATTTTTGAATTTTTTTTTTCTTTCAGTTTTTCGTCTATCTGGAGCACACTTCANATTTTTCTGCCTCAAAATAAATAAACATTTTTGATGGGATTTGAGCCTTAAAATTGAATTTTTGAATTTTTTTTTCTTTCAGTTTTTCGTCTATCTGGAGCACACTTCATTTTTTTTTTTAAATATACTTTTTCGGTAGATAAGCATTAACCAGTAAGGAACGTCTTGAGTATATTTTCTAGACTTGATTACAGAGTTTTCTGACGTTGGCACCAGTCGGATCTCGGATGTCGGAGTGTGGGCTCAGACGGATATTATTAACTAATAATAACAAATACACAAAAAAAAAAATAGTTACTAAATTTTTTTTTATACATAATTCGGTCTGGGTCTTTGCTGTCGAAAAATTTTCTCACCGCTTCTCATTTTTAAACCCAGAAGAAGCATAATAATAATTATTGTCGGTATCATCAGTGTTAGTTTTTTTTTTTTTTGGGTCAACTCTTCGTCGTGAGAAAAATGAGGCTTAAATAGGTCTATCTGTAACTGTGTAACTTTGTTATTAATTGTTTAAACTTTGAAATTTTTGGTTGATTTCCCTTCATGTAAACAATGAATTATTAAAGGTGCATCTTGTNGTCGGTATCATCAGTGTTAGTTTTTTTTTTTTTTGGGTCAACTCTTCGTCGTGAGAAAAATGAGGCTTAAATAGGGCTATCTGTAACTGTGTAACTTTGTTATTAATTGTTAAACTTTCAAATTTTTGGTTGATTTCCCTTCATGTAAACAATGAATTATTAAAGGTGGATCTTGTTTTTTTTTTATTTCTTGACATGACTTGATAGTTTGAATTTGACACAATAGGTTTTTACCTGATAAGGCTATTCAATCTTCTCATTGTTATAAAATCTCCAGAAGCAAAACTATAATTCTAGCAACAATACCTAAGTTTCTATCTATTTACTTATTTATTATTCGTCAGCTTAAATGACAATTCACACTCATTTTGACTTTCATCTGTCATATCCATCATCTTAAAAAAAAACAAAAAAAAAACGAAAATCTTCGTGAACTTCTACACACCTGACCAAATAACAAAGTTTTGTTTTCTTTGGGTCAATCCCAACCAATCCATAACAACCAATATGCGCTATATGAGTACATCCAATATGAGTTAAATATTGTACCAAATATTTGAGGTTCTTTAGGTTTATTGAACGATTATTATTCTAATTTTTAAGATTTGTTTTACCCTTTGCTTATCTCAAGTCTCATTTTAGGTTGCTATATTATCTTAAATAAACAAAAAAAAAAAAAAAATTTTTTTAATTTTTTGAGTTGTGCATATTGAGTTTAGCCCATATTATTAGTTTTGCGCATATTTACCTGCGGGACCAACAACCAATCAAATACTAGATACAAGTACGAGAAATTATGACAACTCTGAATGAAATTCACTACCGAAAATTTATAAAAAATTTTGATTTCTTGAGTCTTAATACCTTATTATTATTATTATTATTATTATTATTACTTACTACTACTACCACCAGCGTTTGCAGAACAGAAGTTTCAAAATCTCCATTTTGAATTACTATCTAAAAAGAGAGATCGGAGAGAAATAATGTGAAAATTTTCATGCGGAATGAGCAATGAATTGCTTTTCATTGACTTTGATTGATTCAGATGATGTGAGAGTTAGAATGAATTGTTCCATATATAGAATAAAAAAAAAACGATCAGTAATTATTGCCAAACAAGTGTGTAGTGTAATGCGGATGACGATGAGTGACAGACAGACAAAAACGGGTAGTTAGGAAATAACTATGGACCACCAAACTTGAGGAAGTCAAAGGACCCCGTTAGAAAAGGGGATCATTTACAAAAAACAAAATCCTCTTCCTACAGTATAAAACCATCTTTCTATCTACCTAATGATTGATCACCATGAAATGAAGCAAAACTTTCAAAAGGGATTCAATTATTGAAAATTTGAAGAAGAGACAGAAGCAGGAAAGGTGTCTTAGATAAGTCTCTTCTTGCAGAAATACCAGGTGAATTGAATTGATTTCTTCTTTCTCACCTTTTCCCAATGAATTGTTAGGTTGATGGAAGTTAGAAGAACCAGGAGCTCCAAAAAAAAAAAAACAAAAAAAATGGAACCACCCAGAGTCTCCCTGTCATTCCTTCATTGTCTCCCATGTCATCTTGTCTCTAAGGAATTGTAGAGCTCCAATGTCATCTTCTCTCTCCCATTCTCAATTGTCTATTTGAATCTTCTTCTCCGTCATCAAATGATCTGGAATTTCGTTAGACATTTTCAAACTTTTTTTTTTCCCATCTAGCTCTCTTTTCTAAATTATTTTGACTTTTTTTTTGACAGGGAATGAGGAGTGATTGGATAGGGAGATGAATTGGAGGGAAACCGTGAAAACGTTCAAATCCCTATGGATACGATCCAACAGCGTCAGTTACTACACTATTCCATTGGGAAATCCAGATGAGTGACTGAAATTATTATAATTTTGGGGTTAAAGCGTTGAGTCTAATAATCAGACATTTATAATACCCATAAAAAAAAAGATAAAAAAAAANTTTTTTTTTTTTTTTTTTTTTTTTTCAACCCCTCTTCTAAAATTCTTCTATTTAAGAAGGATATCAAGTTTATCCCAAGTGATTTTGACAAGATTTCATGAAAATTGAAATCGTATTTCTAAACTTTTGAGTATAGATCCAATAGTTTTGAACTTCCTGTGATTGTTAAAAGGACAAAGTAAGTTTCCAAGTGAGTAGATTTTGTAGGAAATCCTCTTTGGCTTATTAGTGAAGAGATCAAGGATCAAGGGAGAAAAGGGCTCAATTCTCCAATTTGGTTTCAACCCTTGGCTTGACAACTCATCTCCCTTTTCTCCAATCAACTAAGCTCTTTTCCTCAACACCAACTTTTATAATAAAATTACTAATTTTACTTTTACTACATAGCATAGATATAAACAGACCTTTCACTTTCAAATTGTACCAAATGAATTCAATTTTTACTAAAAAAAAAAACAAAAAAAAACACTACTAATTTTTTCCATAAAATTGTAATTAATTTTTAGGACCTAACAGACAATAATATCTCAATTTCATCTCCTAAACATTATAAATTCTCTCATTCATAGCTATTTTTTATTAAACATCCCATCACTATACACCACCACCACCACCACCGCAAAAATTAATTCAAAATTTTTTTCTTAATATGTTTCCTTAATATAACAAAATTATTATCCTAGTAGTATTAACAATTTGGAATAATTATTAGTATTACCCAAAGACCAAAAAGCAGGAGACAAGAGGTTATAAGTAAGAATTGAATTGGTAATCTCTTTTGAAATTAAATTTTTACAATAGTACTTATTTATATAGAACGAATAAGAAAAAAAAAATCATTCCGAGTCATAAAGTATGCTAATTCAAATCCAATTTATTCGTAGCTATCCTTAATTCTTGTAACAAAAGGGAGAAGGCAGTAGCATTACAAGTGGGTTTGAGAAAGACAATTTCCAATTAAAATTGTTTTCCCTACCATCCGGTATAGAAGTCCGTGTTTTTGGATGTTATGTTGGTAATCATAAGTCATGTCCTATCAGTGACTGGGAATGGGACAAATGAATCCACTACTACTTCTCCTGTGGAATGATGTAATGCTTAGAATGGGGGTGGGGGTTGGGGTTGAGGTTGGGGTTGGGGTTGGGGGAAGTGAATTTGTTGAATAAACTGAGTAGGATGATAGGGATTATTTTATTAGATGGCGTAGAGAGGCAAGGATGGAATTGGACTGTTTTTTGGGTAAAATATAAATATAGAATGTAAGGGAAGAGGTCTTAATTCGTGACAGTTGTGAGGACTGTAGCCCTTTTTCCCTACCGTGGCACATCATGTCTCAACTATCATTAAAATGTCCTAACTGTCACCATAAAACAAATTACAACCACTACGCCTCACACTCCCAAACCCCCACCAAAAAATTATTATTCACTTCTACAACCCATATATTATTAGCAACCACTCCGACATATCTATATTAAATTACAGACTCACAACTTTACTTTACAAGAATATTACTAAATTTACATCCATTCTACCTGCCGAAAACTTACACAGACTTTATTCTAACTAAAAGTTAAATATTTGAATTTAGGAGAGTGATTTTCTATCAATTATTCTTGGATGATAAGTTACATGTTGGAATATCATTTGGGCTACCACACGGCGAAATTTAAAAAAAAAAAAAATTTGATTCATAAGTTGTGTACAATTGTCACAAAATCAAAACCCTATGCTAACGTGGTTCTAATTTATACAGGTTCATCCAAACTATTTTTTACCCTTTTTGTCGTAGCTGCATTACTTTCAATCAGTAATTTTACAAAGTATATAAGATTTGCTAACTGTTATTTGCTAATTACAATTTGAAAAATTTCCTATTGTTGAACTATACAGAGTGAGTAAATATGGGCTACCTAGAGATCCTCACTCCACCGGACCTTTCTCTGTCAACCACCATAAATCGGCGTCAGAATTTTGCTTATTTCATAACTAAATCTAGGAGCAACTACTTAATGAATCATTTGTTAAAAGTGACTACCGTCCATGTCTAGACAATGATTAATCCGTTCATAAAAACCGCGTCGGACATTTTGTAGCATTTGCGGGTTTTCATTTATGATGGCAACAAAAGTTTCAATCCTATTCTTGAGCTGCTCTATGTTTACTGGGCGAGGTGAGTTGAAAACGATGTTTTTCAAGTTACCCCAAAAGAAATAATCCAATGGGTTACTCCCATTTAGATAAAACAAGTTTCGACTAAATGATTCTTTGTTTTGAATGTAGCAACATGTGATGTTATAAATTCTGTCTCCCGATTTATGGTGGGTGACACAGACAAAGGTCCGGTGGAGTGAGGATCTCTAGGTAGACCTTATTTACTCAATTTGTATGTTGTAGCTGAAGGATACTACTACTTTATTTTCCAAAATGAATCAATATTTTAAACAATGTCTACTGAAACTGGTAAATCATTATATTAAAATAAAACGCTACGACAGTGGGTAAAAAATTTTTTTTTGGATTACCCTGTATACGCTAAACGAATAATACCGGCAACACCCTCCTCCTACATGGGCAACCCAAACATATATAAATTTTGATAATTATTACGTTATGTAACATCTATTATTTTTATACTTATATTAAACTATGGAAATAGTAGTAGTGACTCTAGAATTCACGACTTCGTGCTAATATTCGTGCTTCATGATAATATCTGAAGTTTCTGGCAGGAAAAGCTGGGAGTATAGTATGAAACTCATCACCAACACTCTACTTTCTGTCTCTTGACTAAATTATTTGAAATTTAATTATTTAGGATGTTAATTTTCTACCTAAAGTTTGAATCCTAAGNCTGTCTCTTGACTAAATTATTTGAAATTTAATTATTTAGGATGTTAATTTTCTACCTAAAGTTTGAATCCTAAGGCATATGGATTTAATAATATAGAGTGTGTAGTGTCGGCTTAATCTAGAAAAAAAAAAGCAAGGGTTTGTTAAACTTTATTCAAAAAAAAAGAAAAAGAAATCAGAGGGAAAGTTTAAATTTTGAGATAATAAATGAGTGGAGAAAGTTCAAAAANCTGTCTCTTGACTAAATTATTTGAAATTTAATTATTTAGGATGTTAATTTTCTACCTAAAGTTTGAATCCTAAGACATATGGATTTAATAATATAGAGTGTGTAGTGTCGGCTTAATCTAGAAAAAAAAAAGCAAGGGTTTGTTAAACTTTATTTAAAAAAAAAGAAAAAGAAATCAGAGGGAAAGTTTAAATTTTGAGATAATAAATGAGTGGAGAAAGTTCAAAAAGTCATAAGAGAGAGACAGACTAGCTCATTTTTCATGTCGTAAAAGTGATTCTATTATTTTCTCTACTAACTTTTCATTTTCTTTATAGTATATATGTACATGACCCCTTGAAGTAAGTCTTCCATTCACGACTTTGCGACATCTCAAATTAAACTATAAGCGGAGCTTGACAGATTCTGATGAAGAAGTTTAGATTGGAAAAACCTTTAAGGACTAATACTAAACCAGACTGGATTTCAATTCACTTGAGATGAGAAAGTAAAGGAGGGGAGAAAATAGGAACGGAAAATTTAATTGGTTTTGCATCGTTTGCAAAAAAAAATAATAAAGTCAAAGGAGAAAGTTCTTTGAAATGAGAAAAGAAAGTCAACTTTCTCTGAAAGGATTTATTATACAGAGAGTGAAAACTCAATTTACGACTTTACAAACTTTTTGATGTGAGGATAGAGAGTGAAAGTGGAGAAAGTGGTTGGTGAATTGAAATGAAAAGAATTTTTTTTTTACATCTGGAGATTAGCATTGAAACTTTTAACTTTGAGACTTTTTGATTCCACCCAACTTTCTGCTTAGCCTTGTACTTAAAAAAAAAGGATTAATGATAATTTTAAGTACTTTTTTTAAATAACTTTTTTTANTTCTGCTTAGCCTTGTACTTAAAAAAAAAGGATTAATGATAATTTTAAGTACTTTTTTTAAATAACTTTTTTTAAATAACTTCTTTTTTTAGATAATTCTTTTGTTCACCTTTCTGAGTTCATTTACATCTGTGAAAGTTAAAAAGGATTAGAAATATGACTTAATAAATAATCCTTAACTTTCATTAATATATACAGTCTTTTTTAAATTCATAAGAACACTGGAAACTACTTTTGTACTATGCTATTTCCTGTTGGGAAAACAACGTTTTTAAACATTTAAACCAAATATCTTAAAAAGAAATTTTTTTTTATGGAGAAGTAAGGCTTAACAGTTTCAGAAAAAATTGAAAAGTGTCAATCATTTGATATAAAAAAATGAAGTTTTTACAATCACTAGATGAGATGTTATAATTTTTTTTGAAAATTGAAAATTTTTTTTTGTATAATTCTTTTGAGACGATGTTCTAATCAGAGTTGGGCATTTCAAAAGAATATTCAAAAAATTTCAATTCTCAATTTTCAAAAAAAAATATATTATAACTCCTCATCCAATGATCGTAGAATTTTGATTTTTTTTTTGATGTCAAACACTACTATAATACTTTTCGATGCTTTTTCTGAAACTGTTAAGACTTTCTCCAAACAAAAAAAAAAATTTTTTTTTTCTTCTAAATATGTTTGTCTTAAATTTTTAAGTATGCAACTTCCAGCGTTGTTAAGAATCTAAGGAACACTGTAATAATCATTAGAAAAACTTTCACTCATTTTTCTCCAATGTCAAAAATTGAATCTGAATTCCCAAATCTATTAATTTTTTTTCCTTCTACATAATAAACAATCAAAAAAAAAATGGTAGAAAAATGGTCTGACAGAAACTGAAGGTGAAAAACATCCAATCATTGATGATATGTCAGAATCAATTTCTATCACTTCAGCAACAATCTAGCCAATTGAATTAGAAAACCTACAACTCAAGCTCAAATTCATCCTTCAACTTTATAGGATTTAAGTTCATATATTCACTATATATTTCTAGTCACTTCGTAAGTTATTACTGGATCAATCAGCTTTCCAGTGAGTTGTCGAGCATGTTTGGTAAATCATGAATTAGTTAAAGCACAGCAGTACTATATTGATGAGAAATTCAAAAAAAAAAGGGCCAAAAAAACATTTTTTTTTTCAAAAAAGATAGGAACCGGAAAAGGATCCTCTGATGAGATGGGACAGGAAAAGTAATATTATTTAATAGAATTGTCTGACAGTACTTGCGGCAAAATCATGATGGATGATGAATGTAGGACCCATCATTGGCAACTTAGTTTCTGAATCAAGGAATCAGTGTTGGGAAGATTAATGGTTTCTCACTCAATTATTCATTGAGTTAGAGAAAATAGGAGTGGTTCTTAGAAAATGTTAACTTAAGGGAACCATTAACTTAATGTAACTTATATTACCTTCTACTATATTTTGAGACTCTCACACCAAAAGAGAAAAACTTATCTAAACTTTTACTCCAGTTGAAATGGGAAATGTCAATAATCAAAGACTATGATTGGAGGTAACAGGTATCAGAAACAATAAATTTTATTCTCTGTCTTGAAACTCATTCTTCTCAGTCTCAAGGTATCACAAGAGAATTGAACCAATCTTAAGTCTAGTTCTTAGTCTTAGAAATCCTTAGAATTTTTTCTCAAACCTTTGTATAATAAATTTTTTTTTTTCAAATAAATTAGCAGTTTATTCTCAATTTGACCTAGCGGAAGATCAGAAGAGAAAGTACATCTCCACCGGATGTAACGAAGAGAAGAGAAAGTATTATAAAAACAAAAAAACCTAAAGATGGGCAAAAGTGAAAAAGCAATAACCATATATTTTCTTGTAGGGTAGATGACGACGACGACTCAATTTCCAATGGATGGAGTGTGTTCTTGTCTCTCCCTCTTCAATATTATCATGGAAATCATGCTTTCTCTTGAAGAAAAAAAAAATCAAAACGGTAGAGTAGAGCCTAATACACATTGTTGTAAAGGATTACTCTTAAATTGGGTGAATTCAATGCCGAGAGGCGAGAGGTTTAAAGGATATAAGTCGAAGGGAGGGACGGGAAGTGAAGAGAAAGAGAGTTTGGAGTGTGTAGCTGTAAAATAGCCGACAAAAAGAAGGTAGCGAGTGGAGCAATACTGCCAAATCACTAGACCATGTAATTGGATAGCTTGCAGAAAACGGAGTTTGATCAAATCCGACATGGTAACGATAACGAACTATAATTCCAAAGGATCTTTTCTCTACACGTCCTTTGCACTTCGTGGTTCTTCCAAACTAAAAGTTGTGGAAATATATCGAAAAACCGGATGTAGGAGTACATCCACAACATCAAATTCCTGTTAGACGTAGTGAGCGGATCCACAAATTTTTATTTTTACACCCAATTCTCAAGGATGATGAGAAGAGAGAAAGCTTTATCATTTCAATAAGCCATTAGTATTTTGATAAGCCCTGTCACAATTTCGAAACATGGTGGAAATTATTAAATTTTATAGAAAAGCTTTTACAATACGTCCCAACAATATGCTTTCTTTACAATAAAACGCGATATTTCTCAATTTGTTAAAGTTAAAAAATCAACGGGAAATTTGAAAAAAAAAATTGAAAAAAAAAATAATTATTTTTTGTCGTTGCCCATCTCTATGTGAAAAATTCCACTTTGTCTTTAGAAATTAGTTATTAATTTAAAACGTCTAGAAAACCGTGTAAACTCTCTATTTCTTTCTTTATATATAACTTATATATATTTTCAAGATGAAAGCTAGGGGATTTTGACTGAGCTGTCGAAGATACCCAGTTAGTTGATGATAAAATTGAATGTCTAAGACTTTGGGAAGTCAGTAATGGAAAATATTGATTTGGTTGAAAGAAAGTTCAATTATTGTGGTACATGTGGTGATACGAAAGCTCTTATTATCCTGGAAATTGTTTCTAGTCAAGAGGAAAAGATGGAGAGGCTCAAGTTAGAGTTTCACGGTGTAAATCTGTAAAACGATCCGAGGAAGGAGGAAATTGAAAGGAGAAAGCCATAAGAGAAATGAGATTGGTTCTATTTTTGTACTATTATACTACCTTTATACAGTCAATTCTATACCATAGACTCACTTCCTTTCATTCTGCGCATGTGCAAAAAAAAAAAAAGAAATGAAAATCCGATTCCAAAGAGTACCAATCCAAGTCCTCCCGAAATAAAGTGACAGGCGACAGGTTGCAAAGATTACCTTGTGAAATTATTCCCAAAAAATCTTAACCCTTTTTTTATTATTAAAAAAAAATCAAATCCTCGTAAATAAAATTGAAGGACTTGACAAATTGAGTTTTTTTTTCTCTCTTTTTTACGAAACAAATCAAGTTGAATTTTTATTAAAATTTGAAAATGACTTTTTTTTTTTTTTTTTTTTTTTTTTTTTTTTGAAACTCATGTGAATCCATTTGGTTGGAAATGGTAGCGAGGCAGCCGGGAGACATGATCTCATGGGATTCACTTATATGGAAATTTAGTCGTTGTTTCCAAGTCTATTACAAAAAAGACCCCTTATTCTGCTCCTTGTCCATAAGAACCTTTTGGCAATGAAAATGAAAATGAGACTTTTGTATTATGCATCCAAAGACTTTCAGTTTCAACGCTTCGAGTTAAGTAGACATTTTCTCAGGGCTACTGGATATATTTAGTCTTTAAGGGTTTATGAGGCTAGGGAAATCATTACTTTCTCATATGAGAGCCCTTGGAAGTTTTGTGAAAAAAAAAATTATTTTTTTTTGAACTCATTTTCTTAAGGGAATTCAAGTCTATGTTTTTATAATTTGTTTTTCGTCATACCCCATGAGCAAAATAGCGGTGCATAATTTCCACATTTTGAGAAAATTGTATGAGGATTTACCAGTGAATAATAAGTAAGCAGAAGGGAGAGTTTCACTACTACAAAAAAAATTTTTTTTTCTTTTGGTTTAATTTTAAATTTCAGTATGACAGGATTGATGATATTTTTCGTTGGTATCAGAACGAAAGTAGAGAAAGCTGGTGTAAAAAAAGATAAATCATCCTGTATATAGGGTTAAATAAACTAAAAATAAAGCAAATATTATATAAAATGAACAAAATTAAATTTACTTTATTTACATTTAAAAGAATAAATTATAATTATAAATTTGTTTCTAAAAACCAAACACTGAAAATATATTTTGAAACTAAAACTAATCAAGTTAGTATTATAAAAAAAATTATTATTTTTTCAAAAAAAAANCCCCCCCCCCCATATCTTTATTTAATTTTTCTTTGTAGCTAGTGGATTCTAGTGAATCTTAGAGATTTTCGGTATTTTAAATTTAACCACAACTACCAATGAGGGACCCATTAGTCAATTTTAATCTACCAAAAGTTCAATTTTAAAATTCACTTTTATAACTTTTGAAAGTTAAAACTGTAAAGAGAATTTTACTGAGACGTATTTCAGTGGTAACATATTTTTGTCGCACATGCATAATGGATGAAAGTTAGCAGATGTTACGGGTTTAGACTGAAAAGTTGGAAGATGAAAATTTAAGCATTCAACCCGCATTTTTAGGTAGATATTACAAGGTTTTAGCTAGTGAATTCTCAATCGAGCTCTTCGATCAACCCATAATATTGTATCTGATATGATGTCCTTGTTATATTAGCCACAACAGATTGTCTTTTTTTTTTCCAACATATACAGAGTTGTCAACATTTTTCGACCAGCTTTCTCCCTTACTCACTAGTTAATATGTAACCCTAAGAATAAAAGAATAGGGAGTAAAAATATTTAAAAAAAAACAGAGAAAGAATGACCTCAAAAAAGTGGACAATCCTGTACTATATCCGCTTCAGTTTTACAACTCACCAGAAAAAGGAAAAAAAAAAGTTCGACTACTTTTTATTAAAAAAAATTTTTTTTTTTATTTTTCAGAAAAGTTAATATTGGAAAACTTTTGTATAAGAAACTAAGGCTATTGAGTCTATTTTAGACTCAACTTTTTTGAATAATTTTTAAAACTTTTCAAAACCTATGGACAAATTTCATATAAAATTGAGGAGAAAAAGAGTGTTCCTAAATTTAATTTTCTTTTGTTTTTTGTTAAATAGAGATGATATTTAAGACCAAAATTTTTGAAACCTTTTGTCCTTACCACCAGGGCCGAAAGGCGTGAAATAAGAAAAAAAAAAAAGAAGAATAGAATATTAGGGAGAGATTAGAAGACTAATAAAAGTAAATTATAGTTCCAACACCTCTATGCCGACATGTGGTAGTTATCTATTACCAATTATTCAAATCATAATCTTCTCAGCGGTCCAAACAAACCGGTCGGTGGTCGAGGATTTACCTAATGTGTGTGGCTATTGAGAGAGAGAGACTTCCCTTACATAAAAATTACCCGGGCTATTTTATTTTACTTAATAGTTTAAAACCATTTTTACATGCGGCAAAGTTAGGTCAGAGAGGCTATTAATACAGGTTGGGAATATTAGAAGGCGGTGTTGGTTGTCAAAGCTAAACTAACTCTTTTGTGAGCCGTTAGCGTTAGCACTTCAGAGGCCGACCTTTGATTTTCTGATCCAATTATGACAAAAATATTATTATTTTCTCTTCTTACCTGTTGGGTACGAGTGATATAGATTCATATAGGAAGATTAAAACAAAAAACAGTTTAGTTTTAATGGAAGAAGACTCATGTCAGGTCATTAACACGTAGGGAAACTCAGAAAATTGAATTCTCCGTTGATGATAATAGGAAATGACGACGACATAATTCAATCTCCGGTCTAAAGTCCATAATTCCGTTCGAACCGACAGAGAAATTACAGGGAGGAACAGAAAAATATGAATTACTATATTGGATTATTATTCATTTCCTCAGAATCTTTCAATTTCTCAAGATGGAGTGAAAATTTATTTGAAATTTTTTTAAGTTCCCGGATGTAAAGATTGTTTTTGGGGGTCCATGAGTATTTTTTTTTTTTTGGGAACAATGTTCATCACCCGCCTTACAGATTGTGAGTCAACTTCAACTTACTCCTTCATTACAAGTCATCAAGGGTTAGAGTATTGCTTCCTGTGATTACTACATAACACACGTTAGAGATTCAATTAGCATCTGGGACAACCTCTTCATTTCAAAGGAAAGATGCCGACAATTTAATAAATCAATTTACTTGGGTCTAAACAACAATTACCATTTCCTTGAAACAATTCAGTCTCTCTTTGGAATTTATATTCACAAATTATTTTTCAGTATTTTTTTTTTTAGATTTTCTTTTTTTTGAACTAACTTGATGTACAGGTTGATTCAAATAAAACTTTTTCCATGCTTTCACCACTTTTGCTGAAAATAGCTAAAATAGTTTAAGATGACACCAAAATATATGATGGTGAATTTGCCCAACCAAATTTACAATACTATGCAGTATACTCTGCGTAATACTCTAAAAGTATAAATTTATATTAAAATTTTGTGAACTCAAAACATTTGAATTTTATGAGTCTCTCGGTCAGTAATAACATAACAACCTAATTTTACCTTACAAAGTATTCTGTAGAATAAAACTTATTCCCACTTTCACTTCTAAAAACAAATAAAACACTTGTTGATATTGAGCGCGAGAATCAAAACCCGAGGATTTTGAATTTTTACATAATTTTATATCCACATTTTTGAAAAAAAAAATAATATATATATATATGTATATATGAATTTAGTTGGTTAACTTCACTGCATCGGTGTGATGTTATGTAAGTATTTGTGTCATCAGGTTATTAACTTACTTTTTTTTTATGATTTCAGTAAAAATGGTGAAAGAGTGGAAATATATACACTGCTCACTCTGTTATTTTGAAAAATATTAAGAGTAATAAAATTAGCTTATTAGACTACCACACAGATGGTGGTGGTCTGACGAAATTTTGTAACATTTTTTGTTAAATTAGGTCAAATTCACGGAAATTATCAGGATTACAATCATTCATATATCTCCTATCATTCCTCGTATGGGGAATTATTACTAATCAAAATATTATTAAAAAAAATAGAGTTAAAGTGGTAAGTAGTTTTTTATGATAGAAATAAAAACCAGTAGTGAAAATTGATTATCCAAATGGAATAATGGTTGGACATGGGAGATGAGATGAGTGACATTAACATTAGATAGAGAGCTGAGATGATAAAAGTAATGATTAAATCCAAGATTACATTTCACGATTAGTAGTTGATTACTAGTAGAAGATTTGGGAAATGATTGGTTATTTTGTGGACAGGTAGAAGGGATCTTTTGAATTTTAAAAACCATCGGACTAATCATACTAATCAAAAGAACTCGTCTCACAGGTGGTAGTCATTCAAAATCATTTTTTGATCTCATTTTTTATTATCTTACCACACAAATCTCTCCATACTCTTCATTATTTTCACTTTTTTACTTCTAATCTCCCCCCATTTAGTTCAAAACTCTGCTCCTTCTAAAGATAATTGATTAGGATTAAGATCAATTCTTATTCCCTGATTTCAACAAAGATAACTATAGTTTAACACTCATTCTATATTATATAATTTTCTAAAAAACAACTAAACTTTATGAGATGAATGATTTATCTCCTTTTAGAGATGATTTATAAGGATCTAAAAGTCTCATTTCTTTCAATTCAAAAATACTACTACTTGGTGGTTAGTAGTTGAGTTCTTGTCAGGCACACAACTCCAAATCCTGTCATTTTTTTTCTAACGGAAGTATTAATGAACTTATAAGATTTTAACAAACAGCTTATTATAAACGACTACTACAACTGATATAATACCAAAAGTTATAAATTATTATTATAATTACTATAAAAAAGTTAAAAGAACGAAAAACTCCGATGTGTTAAGATTTGTTCCACAGAGTTTGAGGTGTTGGTAATAGTTTAGTTTAAAAATTACAGTTGTTGTCATTTGAGAGTCAAAAGTAATTTAGCATTATGGGAATTGGGTGTGTTGTAAAATATACTTAAGACGGAAGGTTCAATGGACATTTGTCATTTCATATCAAGTGAACCGATCGAAAAGTCAAAGGGATAGAAGATGTGGGTGGAAGACAGATTTTCTACTTTATTTGACCAATGGGGGGTAGTTGAGCGGTGACACGTTACCTTTGTCACTACAGGACTTGAAAGTTTCAAATTCAAACCTTTGGCATACACCTTGTACTTTTCTTTTTTACCTCGAAATTATCCCTTGTATTAGTTATGTTAAAATTTTTTATCAAAATACTTGTTTAAATTTTGAGGAAGATATGCTAAAAAGTCATACCATGAGGTAACCACCATCTTTCAAAAACTACTGTTGCACGGTTGGAAATCTGTTTTACTGAAGATTATTTCTGTTAAATTCAACTTTCAAATCAGAAATCACTGTTGTCCCGTTGGGTTCCTACTCAATTCATCATGATATGACCCGTTGGACACTTTTTTTTTTGGTCATAAATGTAATACCATAGACTATATCCACTCTCTCTCTCTCTGTAGAGTTAATGAATGAAAATTCTAGTGTGGCCCCTTTGACAGTCTTCACGGGTCACCTATGGCTCTGAGAAAATGACATTTGACTCTTGATGACATAAAACACTTCTCAAAGGTTGAAAAGTTGAAACCCTAAGTCATCTGCGGGATATTTCTTTAAAATGGCTTCAGTATTTAACCATTCAAAAGCAAAGTTTAGAAAATAAAAAATAAATAAAATAAAAAATTCTGAATGCACCTGTAATTTCAATTCTTTTCTTCTACTTTCTGGATTTTTATGCTACTGAAATCTAAATAGTAGTCTTAAAGAAACATTTGAATCCACTTGACAGAAGCTAAAAGATTATTATCCGTTGATGTGATAAAATAACAATTTTAATAAATAAAACGTTTAAATTTTGAGTCCGTGGGTAACTATTTTTGATCCAAAGAAACATTTATATTCATATGCGATTTGGTGCTATTAAAAAATAAGTTGTACTTTTCTGGAGCGCTAAACGGGTTAAAAATTTCTAAATTAAAAAAAAATATTTCAATCTCATAAAGTTGCATAAAACAAAAAATCAACAAAAAAATAATTACTTTTTTTTTTGTTAAAGTAAGCCATAAATGTCGCCTTTTCGTCATACAGTGTCCAGGGTCACATTTTCCTAACTAGATTTTCTTGCAACGGTCCTGAAAACTCTGAAATGTGCTTGATATGTTGAAAAAAACAAAAACCCTCCAACCAATACCAATACTTTGTATAACCAATTTGTATAATGGTTTCTAGTCTCTTCAAAATTTGGCAACATTGAACAAATATTACAGGTAAAAATTTTTTTTGCTTGTTGTTTCATTTACGTTAATCCATAGCTTTATAGAAGTGGATTGGAAGTGAGTATTATTTTTTTTTCGGGTGGAATTATCATTTTATTTCCCATAGGAATTATTAGGAAATGGTCGCATGTTGGAAAAAAAAATTGTTTTTATCACGGTAAACTGTCGAATTTCGTGCTTGAAGAAATAAGCGTATGCTTAAGTTGGGAATATTTAAATCCTTCCACGCGTTTTATTAAGATCCCTAATTCATTCTTAATGTCCCGGTGTCTTATATTGTTGGGTAAATTAAACCACTTTCTTTTAGGATTTACTGAAAGTATACACGAAACCCTGATAGAAAAATAGAAAAAATAAAAATATATATCCAAGGAAGTAGGATAAAAAAAAATGAGGGTGGGTTTAGTCCCAGTAATCCCACTACACCTGTGGATCTAATAATATTAGATGAAAAAAAAATTGAAACCCATAAAAATTAGAGACTACAAAAAAGCATAGGATAATGGTATATTTCGGGTAATTTGGGGACACTTTGCCTTTATTAGATTTACTCAAATGAAAATTGTTCATTCTATCAAGTTAGTCAGTCTCTGACTCAATAATAGTTTTCTAGGGAACTTGGTAAAAAAAATTTTTATTTTATTTTTTATTTTTTTTGGATAGAATTATATAATCCATTTCACTCGGTATATATGTAAAATAAACTATGATACTATCCTATCTTTTATGGTAATTCTTCTCAAATTTTAAATTCGGACGGTGTACCATATGTCTGTCACTTTACCCTCCTCATTTTCTACAGATTCATCCAAGATTATTAAAAAAAAAATTTCGTATGGTAACTACCACTGTGTCTTTCTCCACATAAATTTTTTGTATAAGCACAACCCTTCAACCAATTAAGATACTCATATTTTCATAATCTTTGTTTTATTAAAAAACAAAAAATTTTTTTTTAACCCGTATACTCTTACGATTGGTATACACTACTTTTTGGTTTTTCTTCACATGAGCCCTGTATATCAATTGGGGACTTGGGATTAAGATATAATCGTTAAAATTGAATTGGATTAATAGTATGTCCAGTATCTATTGAAAATGTGAAGTAGAGCAAATCTCTAATATAAAAGATTTAGGTTAAAATTTTCGATGAATTAAATGTTAATGTTAATCCTTAGCACGATTCCCTTGTAAGGGAAATTAACAATAGGATTCGGACTGAAGTGAAAAGTTTATTTTTTGGCAGAACCAGACTCTATTGTCAAAATTACGTTAAGTATGAGGTAATAGAAAACGAAATTTGGGAGTTTTAGATTCAAAAATGACAGTTAAAATTCAACAATGGGATGATACAAAAGATAGAGCCTTTAGGAAGAACCATATTTAACACGAAGCTGTGTCCCATTGAACATAGATTCAAAAAAAAAAAAAAAAACCCCGAAATAATGGTTTTACCTACCTGAAGAACTCATTCTTACCAAACGATTTACCTTTCAAAAATTAACCTTTGGTCTCACTTCACCGAGTACTCAAATCATAAAGATACTAAATCAGAAAATAGAAACTTTTCATTTTCTATCTGTACGAGTGAAACAAACAATGAATTACCAAATTTTCAACTAGTTTTGAAATTATGAGATCCCCTTTTAAAAATTTACTTTCACTGGTAAATTTTTGGAGAGAAAATTTGAGTTTTTTACAGTGGGAATAAATTTTTTAGGTTCATTGTTTTCTCAACTTTTTCTTTCAAACTAACCAAAGTGGAGCCTTAGCCAATACATACGGCGGGAAGTCAAAAATTTCAAAATAGTGAAGTCAGCACACTCAAATTTCAATTTTACTTTATGTAAGTAGATTTTCTCATTTAAAAATGAGAGCGGTGGAACTTTAGACAACTTTTGCATTTACATTTTAACTGTTTAGAACCAAAATTTGAAAAAAAAAACTTTCGGCATTTTAACAACAATTCTCGCCAAAATTTCAATCCCGATGAATAATTAACACTAAAAGTTTTTGACAAAAATCAAGCTGGTGAAAGTTCTTACGGTTTTTTCATTTTTGTTTCATATGTACAATTACAGTAAAATGGCATTTTAAAGTAGTCACATTGAATCAGGGTTTGAAAAAATTAAATTTTTATATAAACAGTCGAAAAATCGGATATTTTTATTTAAATCCAATTTTAATTTTTCCAATTTTTATATTTCTATTATCAGATATAAAAATAATGTCTGAAAAGTACTTAAAATATTATTTATGAAACAATTATTGATCCAATAGTGACTTTTTTTTAAATGTATTGGTTAACCTTCTCATTCACACTAACTTCTACTAAAACTTTTAACTTTTTTTTTTGAAAATTTTTAAATAAAACGATATAACTGTAGCAGTTGATTGTTGTGTGAAAGTGAGCGGTGGTTGGTGATTGTTAAACTGAAGAGACCCTCCTCAAAGATTTTGCAGGGACGTATGACCTATGGTTTCTGCTGATTTTGATCTTGGTGGTTGCTGTGAAACCTATTTGTCAACTGTCTCCAAACTCTCACCTGGATGAACAATTTCAGGTAGAGTGTCTTCATTCTATTTACAAAAAAAAGTCTGATAGAATCATCAACTTAACAATTGGCCCCTGGTCCAATTTTGACAATGGATTTTGAAAAATTCTATTTTATTTTAGTATTTTCTACTACAGTAATGCTTTCAGCAGTAGTGATAAGAACAACTGAGACATCTGCTTTGCCGTTTAATCTTATGTTTTCTCTTGGGATTCTAAAATTTTAGTTTTGTCAAAGTCTATCGCCAAACCATCATTGTCTAAAATGATAAATTATTTAAAGTTTTTAATTATTTTAGTCAATTTTGAGAATTATGCGTTACAGAAAACATAACTATTTTAAAATCAAAATATAACCATCTGAAGTCTCTGTTTAAACTATTAAAATTATTTCTAAAATTACGGTTTAGTCGTTCTGTTAACTCGTTCGTATGGTATCCATATCTTGTCAACTGCTTTTGCGCTTGCGTAGTAGTGCAACAAAAAAAAGACAAATTTTTTCGATAACGCTTGTTCTACCCTCGGAGTTCACTGTAGTTTCGATTTCGATATTAAATTAAGCTAAAAGCGCGTTCTTGTGTGCTACATAAGAGTATCATCCGCTCCATCTAGCCATATTAGTCATTTAGTTATATAAAAGCAGCTGATTTATTAAAAAATGTTGTCCTTTGTTGTTTTTTTATTTAATTAAACAGAAGTGTTATTAAAAAAAAACCCAATAAAAAGTATCAATTTAGGCAAATATTATAATTTCTAACTCTTAAGTAATCTAATCAGTTGTAATCTTATTGTGGTGGTGGTAGTCTGTTCGATTTAACATTCAGTCATCTGTTGGAGCAATCAAAGTGTCAAGCTACTAAAGGTAAGTTTAGGATTGAACTTTGAAATTGGCTTGAATTCAGTTTCTATTACAACATACCATACTGAGAAGTTAATTTCAAACAAACATCTGGCTAGAGTCTGTTGTGTCAACCAATATTGTAATCAGATAAAAGGATTCTTGATTTCTTTCATTTCAGAGGTGTTTGTTACAGTTTGGATAATCGGAAGACAATCAATTTACCGAAATCTGGGTTATCCTTCAACAACAGGCTAATGGAGTCATTATGAATAATCAGTTGCTGCGAGTTTGGTGGGGTTGAAGAAGAGAGTTTCTTCCAATTGTCTTCGTTCTTTGTGTTGTTACTCTATATCTAAATTAAGAGGCCATGATGGATGATACCCAAGGTAATGAATGAATTGTTTTATTGTTCAGAGGATAGATGTAATGTTTAATAATTTTGGTCAGATATTTGTCGAGTGTGCCGTTCAGAGGCAACTCCAGATCGTCCACTTTTCTATCCATGTGTGTGTACTGGGAGTATAAAATATATCCATCAAGACTGTCTTACCCAATGGCTTCGTTACAGTCGGAAAGAATATTGCGAATTATGCAATCACCGTTTTTCTTTTACACCTAGTAAGGTTTTTTTATCGTATAGATTATTCTTCTAGTCTCACCGAATTTAATTTCAAATGCCTTTTACTTCTAGTTTACGCTCCGGATATGCCGAAGAGGTGGGCTTCTGCTTTATTTCTAATTGTATATTCTTTGTAAAAGCCGTCCGTACTCAGGAGAATGAGCAGGATAATTCGGGTTTTGAATTTATGCTAATCTCTACAGAGAATTTAAACAAATATGGGTTTTGATATATCACTTTCAGCACTTTCTCCAAAGAATAGACGACTTGTACAAACTATTAAGGACGTAAAAATGATTTAAACTCTTAATTTTACATATTTAATGCATTGAAGTTATTCTTTTTCTTTAGGTTGCCTATTCGTGATGTGATACATGGATTGTTGACAAGTGTAGGCACCGCCTTCAGATTCTGGCTTCATTACACCTTAGTAGCCTTTGCCTGGTTGGGTATCGTTCCACTCTCCGCATGTCGAATTCACCGGAGTCTTTTCGCTGGTTCTGTTACATCAATTTTGTCATTACCGATAGATCTCGTGTCAACGTAATTCATTCATTTTTAAATATTCAGGCAATGAGATGCTTCATGAAATTTTTTTTAATGTTTAGGGAGAACATAATTATAGATATTTTTCACGGCTGTGTTGTGGTCATGTGCGCCTTGTCCGTTTTTATTAGTCTCGTCTGGCTCAGAGAACACATTGTACACGGCGGAGGACCTGATTGGTTGATGGATCAACCGGTGGATGTAAACTACGAACCTCAAACCTCATCAGATTTTTAATGATTTTGTTTCTTTTAGGAAAATAACGAAGCGCAAGATGTTCCAGTTGAAGACGAAATTCTGAATGAAGGAGATAACCAAGTTAATGAAAACGCAGGGGTGGAAGACCCTGATGTTGGTGGCATACCTCATAATAACAACAATGTGAGTTTTTTTTAATCTATTACCTATGCTAAGTGTGGAATTTTCTTTTTGGTTTATGACAATTAGAATCAGCGAGGAAGAGAGCGAGTCCGAGCTGAACGGAATAACGATGAAATTAACTGGCCAATGGACTGGGACAGAGCTGGAGAAGAATTGACATGGGAGAAACTATTAGGTTTAGATGGGTCACTTTTATTCATTGAACATGTCTTCTGGGTTGTGTCCCTCAACACGCTTTGCATTCTTGTATTCGGTAATGAAATTTTTTTTTTGAAATTGAAACAAATTCGACTAATTTGATATAACTTCAGTAAAACACCAGTTCCTTTGGTTACAGAATTTTCGCCCTACCACATAGGGTATTACACACTCACCGCTTTTGAGCTACAAGAGTGGATCCAGTATGCACATTTTGAAGGACTTCTGACAACTCTGGTTGGATATTTAATAATTGGAATATGTCTGGTTCTCTTACATGCTTTTGCATCTCTGTTTCGATTCAGAAAGTATGTAAATCCCTGAAAGTCTAATTTATCATTGACTGTTATATTTAATTTAAAATTTTGATAGAACTCGCAAAATTCTGGGAATTTCTTACGTGGTTGTCAAAGTTTGTCTCCTGTGTGTCGTCGAAATTGGAATTTTTCCTTTGGTTTGTGGCTGGTGGTTGGATATTTGCTCTTTGCCCCTTTTCGATGCTTCTCTCAAGGTGAAATTTATTTCGTATTTTGTGATTTTGATTAATTAAATAAATGAATTCTCTAAAGGATCGAGAGGCAAGTTTTGTGAAAGCACCGGGTACCAGTATGTTCATGCATTGGCTCTTTGGAATGGTCTACGTCTTCTACTTTGCTTCATTTGTTCTTCTGTTGAGAGAAGTTCTCAGACCTGGTGTACTCTGGTTCCTGAGGAACCTTAATGACCCGGATTTCAATCCTGTTCAAGAGGTAATTTTGATCCTACAAGAAAGTTATACGTTAAACAGAAATTGTTTTTCAGATGATTCAGTTACCGATTGTAAAGCACATTCGTCGGTTTCTATTCTCTGGAATTATTTTTGGCACGACAACACTTCTTATGGTATGGGTGCCAATTCGCATCATTAAGAAGGTGTCACCTACATTTCTACCATACAATTTTACCTTTACGACGTAAGTAACTTACCATCGTCTCTTCCAACACCATCATAAATATTCAACATTTGTGTGCTTTCATTCTGGAGTCCCAATTTTAATTCTCTTATATTTTCTAAACACAGTGAGTCAACTCACGAAATGTCATTGGAGCTAGTGTTACTTCAGGTTTGTTTTGAACTATCATATTATTTCACAAATCGCTTTATTCTTGTTTGGGTTTAGGTTATGATGCCAGCTCTTTTGGAACAAGGACATACTCGTGAATGGATGAAGCATTTAGTAAGGGCTTGGTGCATCTGTGCATCTTGGATACTAGACTTACGTTCTTATCTTCTTGGCGACGTCAATCTTGGAGACCATGTAAGTATGATTTCAAATATGCATGTTTAATAATTGATTTGTGATGTCGACAAGAATGGAATGAGCACAGTTTGTTCTTTTTAATTGAGCAAAAAGAATATCTTTTTTTTAAACAAAATTTGAGTATTTTAGATTTGTAAATTATAAGCCAAATCTAAACTTGAGTTCAAAGACATAAGAATAGTTTAGGAGACGATAGAAATTAACAACTTAACTTTTCCGAATGACCATTGGTACACCAAATAGAAGGTTCAAATATGAATTTACTATGAGATAGAAACTTCTAGTGAAAGTGTTCATTTTCTCTTGCATAAAATTTTTGATTCTGCTGAGGATTTGGAGACATAATGGTGTTGCATCTTGTAACTTTGAATCTTTTTCATCAGGTTTAGCAAGATCCTCAGTTCTGTTGGTATAAGTGTACATATAACAAGAAGGGATTGAGGAAACAGTATGAATTTTATGAAATTTCTCTGTTTCAATCGGTATTTTGTTTTTGGTGAGAGATAAATTAAATCCATCAATCCCGATTGTCATGGATATATTTTCTTTTCCAGCCTGTTCTACAACAATGTCCCCTTTCATTAGAATTAGGGTAACATTAGTCAGTTGACGTGGTAAGTAGTTCTCTAGTGTAAGACCTGGGTAGTCGGCAACAAAAATAACATTTGAGGATTTTGTCCAATTCGTAACTTCCTTTGAGATCCGCTCAAATACTTCTCTCCTCCAATGAGAGAATTCGTGAAGTAGCGGTAGAACCCAAGTCACTTCTTCCCATGGTGACCAAACTGCTTTGAGGATGTCTACACGAGGATCGAACATCCTCTGTTGGAATCGACCATTGAGAGATTTCCAAATATCCAAATAGATTTCAATAGTAGTGATATTGTAATTTGCTAGGTTTCTGGCTATACAGTCACCATATTGTTTTGCCATGTCGGCGTGACTACTCCAACGGTCATTAGTCGTCCAAACCTAGAGAATAGCATAAAATACACATTAGACTTTAGGGACACGCTATTAGCTGATTGTTAGAGTTTACATCAGGATCTAGATATCGCTCGCCCCCGGTGCTATAGTCCAAAACGGTAATTTTCGTGTGGAGAGTGTCCCAAGAGTATACCATCATATCCCAAGAGTATCCGTATAATCCTTTGGTCCAATTATTGTAGCCCTATTGTAAATTAAAACATTGTTTAACCAACTTAGATACATATAGGGTAAGGTGAAGGAATTATTTGCAAGTTTTCAACTTACTTTTGTAACAGAGTGCGTGAAAGGGAGTGTTATTTGGAGTGACATGTAGGTAAATAGAAGAAACATGATACAATTTTTCTTTTTTTCAATTCCATGATTAGTTGGAGTGATGGGCTGCTTTGAAGACAAGTCTGTTGGATTATGTCTAGAAAATTGCGACTTTGTTCGTTTTTTCGATACCCTAAAAATAACATGTCACGGAAAATACTATTAGGAATACTTGCATGCTGTGTTTAATTTACTTGGCATTAGTGTTATGGACACGATCATTTGCTACTTTAGTTTTGAGTTGGTTTCGGTAACCGGTAAATAAGCTACAAGGAAATTCTTCTGGTGAGCAAAATAGGATTAGTGAAGCCAAACAGACGTATGGAAACATTCCTACAAAGTTGAATTTACTAGTGAGTACTTTGACTTAGCGGATATTTTTTTTTGTTGGTTTGGGTTTACCGATATCAAAAATTTGGGAATTGAGTCCATGAAACAGAAATGACAGGAGAAAGCCGATTTTCTTTGTTGAGTTGAGATTTAGTAAAAATCCAGCAGAAAAATCAAATACGAATCCTCCAAGATGAATAATATAAAAATCTAATACCTCATCTCCGATAATTTTGCTAAACAAAATTTATAAATAAGTAATAACATGAATTTATCGATATGAAAGTATGGACAAGGTTTGAGAGTATATTGACTTACCTAAAAGGAGATAGGAGTTGATGTTTTGAAATATTTCTCATAGAATATCCAGAAAGCCAATCCATGTCAATTTTCTTTACTGAAGCTAGGAAGTAAAGCAAAGTGAATTGAAATTTTAAAATGAAATAATTCCATTTAGGACATTTTCGATGGAGTTTCGGTTCAATCGGTATGATGTTGGTGGGAGTTGATGAGAAGTACTTATCGAGAGATCTGAAAAGTAGAGTAAAATTATGTAAATGATTCCATTTGGATTAGAATGGAGTGATTTGCTGGATGATAACATAAGATAGACCTACGCAAACTCAGTGGCACTCGACCCGGATAGTAGAATCACAGTAAGAGCAAAGAGATAAGAGTGATTATTCCACCTTGATTTATCCAGGATTAAGAAGTAGACATAAGGAATCAAGTAAAGGAAACAAGAGAGTCGAAATTTATATCCTAGTAAAATTCCTAGGCTTCCTGAAAATCCCAAAAGATTTTTATTTTATTTTTTTTTAGCAAAGAAATTAGTGGAGAAGATAGGGGTTAGGATTTACCTATCCACATGAGAGAGTAAAGTACACAGGCATATTGTACAGAGACAGGTTTCACTGATGAAAATAAAGGAAAGAAACAATAGTTTGGATCTCCAAATCTTATATCAGCATCATCCAATCCCCTTTCTTGGAAAACATCCAGAAACATACAAAGGCCTAGAGGAAAATAATTTCCTTTGAACAATCAAAGGCCACATGAAATATGAATAATTTACTTACCGAAGAGTATACGAAAGAGTCCTAATCCTGTGGGATCACATTCTTGAAATAAATATTCACTGGCATCTCGATAATAGTTTTGTAACTGTGTAAATTGTTTTCCTATGAAAACAAAAATTTTCGCCATGTTTAGTACAATGTATCGATTTTTCTTTCGTACTTTCTCTGTCTTCCTGCTACTTGCTTTCCTTCGTTTATCATGCAGAGGAGAAACTGACATTTCTCTACTTTTCCCCAGGATTTCTTTTCACTCTCTTTCTGTCTCTAGTTTCCGAATGCACGTGAAAGTAGTTTTTGTTGGTTGCGGATGGTGTTGAGAAAGATTATCATCTCTTCCTCCTACTGAGAGTGTCATTGGTTTAAGCTGGTTAAACTCTCATGTGGGTTTTTTTTTTGTTTGTCTTGTATCCGAGAAAGTGGGAGAGAGAAACGGAAGTTGTAACATGAACCAAACCGGTAGGAAGGAAATAAACGGAAAATGTGATTAGTGGAAGTAGTTGAGAAGATTTACCAAACTTTTCGTCCAATTCCAAGGGAATAATTTAGATTTGAAGACTATAGAACCAACTGAAGCGATAAATGAAAAGGAAATGCTTGAAACTTTATTTTGTAAATTAATGAACCTGAGTATCCTTTTATTTTATGTTTTATTTCAGATAAACGGAGTAGTTATTCCAGTAGCTGAAGGAATCCCACCGAATCCCCAACCACTAATTGAAGACATTTTGAATGGAGATGATGAAGGATTTGCAGATGAAGAAGCTGAGGAAATACCTCTTGTCGAACCTGCACCAGTACAAGAAGGACCTGAGGATGGAATTGCACCGGGAGGTCTTGGATTTGTACTTGGTGGTGGACTTGGTGCAGCACATCAAGCACTTTTACTCAGAGATAGTCCAACAGAATTTCATCCCTATCACTGTCCTAAATGGTTCCATTTCAAGGTAAGATTTTGATTTTAACACTCTAAGGTGATCGAATGATCTTTGCGTTACATATTTGAGGGATTTGATTTGATAACCTTTTGTGATTTCTAGATTTGTGTTCTCATTGTCTTCATTTGTGCTACACTGAGCGTCGTCAGCTTTGCAGTATTGACATTACCCGGTAAATTTATTAAGTTTTTTGAAATAGTATTTGGAGTAGTTACTTAGTTTGGAAACATATTGATTTAAGCTATTAGCTATTCTAAATTTCGTTTCAGTAAGTGTTGGACGTGCAGTTATGGGTTACTGGCTTCAGACGAAGGGTGAAGGAATTCACGAATTGTATACTACGGCGACTGGATTATATGTAACGTGGATAGGAATTCGTTGTATGATTATTCTTGGAACTTGGATTCCGAAAGGATGGGCAGTTGTTTGGAATATGCTCAAAACTTGGAGTCTCACCGTAAGATTTTAATTGTATAATACTTATTATTATTCTGTTGAAATAATATTATATTCACTCAGGTCACTAAAGCAGCCATTGCAATGAGTATACTCATCGGACTCATCCCTTATTTGTGTGGTTTACTTTTTGAACTGGTTATTGTTACTCCAATTCGTATTCCGATCAACCAATCTCCGATTCACATCCCTAGTGAGAATTGGGTCATGGGTACTTTGTACATAAAAATTGCCTGTGCTAGTACTATGATGTCTCCACCCAACTTTTGGCTCCGTCGGACATTGGAACGAGTAAGAAATACAACTAATGACTCTGATTTGTAGATAAACTAAACTTATAGACTGTTTTGTTTTCTATAGATTTACAATAACGGCATACGAAACATTGATTTGAATTTGATCATTCGAGATTTGGCTGCACCTTGTATTGTCTGCTTGGGATTGGCACTTGCCATTCCATATGTGATAAGTAAAAGCATTGTACCTCTCTTCGGTAAGTCACATCATAAAGTATATATAGAATTATAAAAAATTTTTAGAACTTAACTGGTTTCCGGTTTTTAGTAAACAATTTGGAGATGCAGAATTTGGTGGAACGACGTATTTTCCCTCTTATTTTGGTCCTTGTTGTCATTTATGGTATCATCCTGTTTCAAATACGGCAATTTACCAAGTTATACGAACACATTAAAAATGACAAGTGAGTTTTTGTATTTTAACTTGTTAATCTTTTGAACTGTACTAATTCTCATTCACTTTTGGAAATTACTTAGGTATTTGGTTGGCCGACGGTTGGTCAACTATGAGCGAGACCGAATCCCAATTACCCCTGCAATTCAGGCTGTGCCTGCAGCTGTAGTTCAATAACTCTACATTACACCTTTTGTCAAAATTCTAAGAATTGACTGGTAATTCATATACATATATGAATATCATAATATGCCACATTATGAAATCAGTAGGCAAAATAATATAAAATTGCGTAATCATTCATATTGCTGTTAAGTGGTAATTGGATTTGAGTAATCGTAGGAAAGGAACCGTACGAACTAAAAAAAGACTCGTCTCAATTTCAATTAATTATGTTATTAATTTAGACTCAATATAAAATGTTTATGGAAGCCAAATTGAAGCATTGGACAAATATTTAGTGTAAAACAAAACAGTCCCTTGTCAAATTATTTTTCAAAGTTTGCTCTACTGTGAGAAATTTTATTTTTAGTCAAATTGTAATCAGTGTTGCGTGGTCTTATTGCTTAGCACATGTACGTCTCATGTAAACCTTTTAAACTGGAAGTAACGATTTAAGCGCTTGAGCGGAGATTTCCGCTGAAGTTATTTATTTAAAGCGTTTAATTTTAATGCAAAATTACATAAAATTAAATTAAATTAGTAATTAATTAGGAATAAAAACTCAATTGTGGTAAAACGCAATGGGTTCATTATATTTTTCTCCATAATTGTTTATAAGGGCTCACCTACTCATCTTCCGCTGGATCATGTCCTTGATCTTACCATTCAGAAGTCTATCAGTCTCCTCACCTTCTCTAATAATATCCAAATGAGGAGCGGTGCATGTGGAGTACTTAACTCCTCGTATCGGAGATATAATCCGATATAATTCTTGTATTGTTTTTTTGGATAAGAGTTCAGCATTTAGGTTTGACTGAGGACTCAAAGGGTAATTGTCATGAGAGAATATCCATTCATTTGGACTGGGTAGTTTACGTTCACAAATTGCCAAAATTTCCTGTTGCAAAACTTGGCAAAAGTCATCCAATGGCTATAGAAAAAGCAATTAAAACTCAATTTGGATGCTTTTGTTTTTCATACCAACACTCACCAAGTCATTTGCATCATAGCCAAATGGATTTTCTAAAACGAAAAAGTTTACCAAATTAGCAAAAATTTTAATTAATTTGGAATTAAAAATCTGTTTTTACCAATTTCCCATCCTATACTTAGAATTCCTGAAACATCAAAAACCAGAAAAGTTTAAAATTTAACGAGTTTAATCCCCAATTACTTATGTACAAATTCACTACAAAATCAAATATTGAATAATTGGGTATTAGAATGAAAATGGTCTCATATCGAATCTTATATCTGTTGATAAATGTCAATTGTTAGGTTAAATTTCAATAATTTTACCGAGTAAGAAAAACGACGTAAGACCAACAACAGGTATCGTCCACCATTTTAATTCACCGACCAATTGAAATGGAAGGGCTAGGATGTAGAGCCATGTTGAATGATGTAAACTATGAAAGTTGACGCATGCGCAGAAATAATAATTATTTTTGAACTTAGGAATAATAATAATAATTATTATTATTATTATTATTTAAACTTACTGTACTGAATAAGCAAGTGGGATTGGTGTCCTTAGAATTCGCTCAAATCCGGTGAGACATTCCATTGTACCAATCACCGCTAGAAAAATAAATCGCCATATTGTGAAAAATAAGTTGATTGGATAGATTTATATTATAATAGATCGTAAATCGATAATAGATAGTAAATCATTTGGTCTGAATTATAAATCGTAACATATTTAGTACACAATTTTTTCAATTTTTACCAATTTCCATAGAAGAGACGATGTAAGGCTCGGCCAAATTCCTCTCGTTGACAGAGTTGACATAACTTGAGATGTAGTAGGCTAGCTCAAGAGGTATATTACTAGGAGTAATGATATCATGTGCCATATACTTGCAGGGTACGTTGATCCTTCGTTGTGTTTCCATCGAAACATTCGATGTCGGTGTAGAAAATTTTCGAAGATGATTGAGAAGTGGCTTGAGGTCATCAAAGTCATGGGCGTATTCTTCCCGAAGGTAGTGTTTTGTGGCCAAAACAAAGGCAATGAGAATATTAATTGCTGATTTTTTTTCTATAATATGTTGGACTTCTGTCTCTCGTACACCAATCCAAATACATCGTGTTAGAGTTCGAATATGAAGGGTCATCTCCGACCAGAGCTTCCGTCCTTCCCAGTACCTATGAAAAAATCAATTGAGTTTACTTCTCTAGTACATCCATACAAAGCATTTCTAGTCTACCTGTCGTAAGCGGTGTCAGTTCGAAAGACTAAAAGTAATCCAATGACCACGCCCAAAATGGAAATCAAAGAATCTGGAATATCAAGATTCAANGTTCGAAAGACTAAAAGTAATCCAATGACCACGCCCAAAATGGAAATCAAAGAATCTGGAATATCAAGATTCAAAGTAGGTATGGAGAGGTGGAAGTAGACAATTATTCCAGTGTAGATAATGACAATGAGGAGGTGCCACCATATTTCTATGATGACAGTTCCTTTGAACCTCAACATCAATGGCGTCCTCATCTTTTCGTATTTTTTAAATATTTTTACTAAATGATATAGCACACAATTTCGGTAAAAAGTGATCCTCTTCAAGAAAAAAAAACAGTGGATGTCGCACATGGGTAGGTAGACGGGCACCTGGACAAAAAGGTTTACTGCACCTAGTTCTAGCGAATAGGATAATTACGACAGTCCATGACAATGGGATTAGGGATATGAGACAATGAGGAGTCAGAGTGATTAACATATAAATTAATCCAGATGTTTAGCTAATCCGATTTTAATGGAGGATTTCGGCAAAGTAAACATACAGAAACAGCGATTACGGTGTAGGATTTAGTCTATAAAGATGTTGCAAAATTAAAAAGATCTTTTTACCTATAGTCTATTTTATTGGTAACAGGGTATTGTGGTCNCTATAAAGATGTTGCAAAATTAAAAAGATCTTTTTACCTATAGTCTATTTTATTGGTAACAGGGTATTGTGGTCCTCGAGTCTGTCTGCATGTCTGTCTGTATTCATAGAAACTGCTGTCTAGCTTTTTATAGAGACTGAGATTTACAGTTCTAGTGTGTAAAGTGACTCTGACTCCTGAGTCATGACTCTGACTCTCATGACTCTGACTATGAATTATTTGGGAGTCAGAGTCATTATATGACTCTGACTCACTCCCTATTTGAGAGTCAGAGTCATGACTCTTATGCTTATACCAAACTTCGGAATTGGAGATTCCAATTCCAATTTTCGGAATCGGCATTGGAAATTGGAATTGGACGGTGCTACTATACTTCAGAATTTGAAACGGCGAATTCTGACATGTAAAAGCCAAAGTTTTCGCCGATTTTCGCATTACCCTACCATACTTTGGAATTGGAGAATCAGAATCCAGTTTTCCAATTCTCAAAGTAGAAAGTATCATTTTCCCAAGTACCCAAAATACTTACGCGGGATGTAAAAAATTTAAAATAAAATTTGACCTTTTTTCCTTGTTTTTCTCAAGTTTTTTATTAGGAGAAAAAAATGAATGAAAAAAAAAATAGCAAACAGAAATTGATACGGATAATCAGGATGGGAAAAGACATGTTGAGGTCCTTTGGCTTCTCCATCCAGCAACAATGTGTCTATTGTGGACGAGGACAGATTATTTGTAATCTGTAAATTTAAAATGATGAAGTGGGATCCAGAAACAATCTTTGTTTAGGTAGAATCGGGCCAAAGTGTGCTTCCTTTGGCACTGTTCTACAATATGTTGTTACTTACGTAGAGACGAGTCAAACCCATGTCCATCGCAGCAATTTGACACTTCACTAATAATTAGGGAAGTGTCAATGGTTGAAATTAAATACTTTCGGCAGTAGACAAATCAACAAAAAAAAATAAAAACTTAATTAGAAATAATTTAATTTTTTATTTGTTCAAATTTATTAATTAATTCGCGGTTAATGTAACCTTTTGGTTTGAAGCGGCAAGTTGAAGCAGAATTCAGCATTGGAACTGGCTTTTTTCAAATTTTTGAAAAAAATCTAATTCCGAAAGTAGGTGGGAAAAGTAGGAAAACCCAATCCCGAAAGGGTCAACTCCAAAGTATGGTAGTCAAATTCTGAAACTTCGGCATTTGGCATTCTCAAATGCCAATTCCAATTTTCTCGCCGCGGGATAAAGTATGGTAGCTCCAATTCCGAAAAACCGCACGTAGGAATTGGAATTTGGAAATCCAATTCCAAAATCCAATTCTAATTAGGAAGTATGGTAGCAAAAAACACGACCAATTCCGAAAATTTTCGGAATTGGAATCCCCAATTCCGAAGTTTGGTATATGCATTAGAGTCAACTCATCAGTAGCAGAGTCATGACTATTGTGCATTTCCTGCCCAGAAACCGATTTTTGGTATTCATTCATGTTCAAACACGTTTCATTCATCCTAGCCANGGGGAGTCAGTCATGACTCCTGAGTCAACTCCTAAACTACAGTAAGTCAGAGTCAGTGACTCGGGAGTCAATGATTCTGACTCAGTGAGATTTGGAAGTCACTTTACACACTAGAACTTAATCAGTTTTCTCTAACTTGACCGATCTTACGTACTTTATCATTCTAATAACAATTTTCCATTCAATCGAATTATTATTTCGCAATAAACAATTAAGGTTGACTGATTGATTTTAATTTTTTTTACTATCTCTAGATTATTCATAAAATGATTAGGTTGCAAANCAATTAAGGTTGACTGATTGATTTTAATTTTTTTTACTATCTCTAGATTATTCATAAAATGATTAGGTTGCAAATCAGCATTTTGAAAACTTGTGACCAAATTTTGGGAATTTCAAAACAAACTTTCATATATTTCTATCCAGAATCAACTGATTTATCTACGTAAGCAATTTTTTAAATGAATAATTTATATATTGGAGTACAAATTTCTGCAACATGATCATACTTCAAGATAAAGGTTATATTTTAATGTAATGAGGTATTCATGTAGCTTAACAAAATCTTCAGTAGCTGTAATTATAACTAAAATGACAATTAGTTCCGACATTTTTGTTTCTCTAGAAGTATTTTAAATTTCACTCAAACCTGAAACATTTTGTTTGGTTTTTAGTCATTGTTTACCATCGACTTATCTTCTCTCAGAAAATGTTCTCTCAGACTAGCTTCTTGTGGATATTTATCTCGCTCGCCGTTTGTCAACAAATAAAACTTCAATCGTTATGAGACTAGTGTCTAGTGAACGCTGTCGCAAATAGTACAGTCGGATTCATGTCAAATTCGGGTTTGGTTTGCAAAGAAGGCCTATGTGACTGTCGATATTCATGGATGTGTTTTCGATTAGAAACTGCCAAGTGTTTCTCAACTGTTGGACAAACACGTAAAACCGTTGAATGGTCAAGAGGTTGTGTCGAGAATTCGTTTTGTCATACGCGTGACATCTCCGTCCGTGATGCTATATACTTCCAAGTCTCAGCTCGAGCTTGTACAGATTCGCTTGCAAAGTCTGGGATTGGTTTTGCCGAAATCTGCTATAAGGGCAAACTAACCAGATTCCTTCCAGCTATATGATATATAATTCATTATTGAAATAAAGAAATTCAGAAACAGATGATGCAATAATGGAATTATTGGTCCAATTTCTAATTAATCAAACTAATTAATCCAAATTCTAATTAATCCAATATTAGCACACTGAGGTTTATACAAAAATGCTAAATTGTCTTACAAATTCATTACAAAAATGGAAATTTTTGTTGTTCGGTTGCGTCTATCGTTTCGGGAACATTTGTTTTTCATTACACTAAATGCGCTTTGTAAATATTTTTCGGCTAATAAAGTACATAGTAACTTACAACAAATAAATTATTTCTATACAAGTGAGGTAGATTTTGAATTTGCGTTTATTTTTTAGTCAATTGTTACAAGATTTCATAACTTCGCGATTTTGAAATGTAAATTTAAAACCGATGAGGCCTTATTATTGCTTGTATCATTTGTTCATGGGAGTGAACCAATGGCAGAGAGACGTCCGTACCCTACGTAGTTGTTAGGGTATTCGGTGTCTGGAATACCACCGCATTTACCACCAGTGGAAGCAACCTAATAGAAAAAGTTATTATGTTAAATTTGAAGGAAATTTGAAGTCTTAGTAAAATCATATGAAATTTTGTGTTTACAGTGTGCGTAGAGAAGTTCAGTAACTTTTGCGAAGTCGTGATTTGGGTGAGCGCTTAGAATAAGAGCGACGACTCCGGCAACGTGTGGGGCAGCCATTGAGGTTCCGCTCTTGGTGCCGTAATCTGCATCGCCCGTATTGACAGCAGAACGAACGTCAGATTCTGGTGCAGCGATGTCTGTAGAATAAGTAAAGCTTAGTTATTCAGTTATAAAGCTCGCTCAAAAACTAACTGGTAAGAGCATTACCAGGCTTGATTTGTGCGTAGACAGATGGGCCAACACAGCTGAAGGGTGAAAGCTTTTCATCTTCTGTGGTTGAACCGACTCCAATGACCTTGGTTTTGCCGGAATCTGCTGGTGATTTTACATTACTACAATAATTTCCGGAGTTTCCGTTTGAGAAGATAGAGATTATTCCAGCTGCAACAATGTCATCATAGTAGCTTTGTCCGGCTTTACCACTCCTGTACGAATCAGCATTGCTTCCATCTGGAAGTGTTGGACAAGTTATGAACTCACCACAGGAAATCAAAGCTGGTATTTTACAGCTGGATGTAACACAACCTCGACATGCGGCCCAGGTAGCGTCTATTAGAGTTAAAATTTTCTAATAATTCAATTGCTCATGAAAAAATTTGTAATTCTGATGTGATCAGAAAATACCTTACCAGGAGCAACACCGATACCGTTCTTTCCGACCGTGGTTCCCATGGTGTGGGTTCCGTGACCGTCATAGTCACTGGGAGTTGCAGTACCGAGATATGGGTCGAACCAACCAGTCTCCAGCAAAGTTATCCTTCAAATCCTGATGGGTATATCTAACACCTGTATCAATGTTTGCTACAAGAACTCCTTTTCCTAGAAAATTTAAAACAAGTTATGTTAGCTTTTCGAATCACAATTTAAATGATTTTGACAATTTAAGCCTTCAATTGCCAATTACCGGTGTTTCCTTTGGCCCAAACCTCAGGTGCTCCAATGATTTTAACTCCACATTCGTTTTCGGCGATTTTGTGAACAATCTTTGGGTCAACTGGTTCTTCCAATGGAACGCTAAATTCTTCAAACACTTCGAGGACATCGGGTCTTGCAACCAAGATGGCGAGGAGTTCAGCATCAATATTTCTAACCGAAACCTGATTTGAGATCCAGAAGGTCTGGACTGTAACCTGTTTGGTGGCCAAGAACTCAAGAATGGACTCTTGAGAGGCAGCAGCGTGTTGCTTGAGAGATGCACCCAAGGTGATCAGTCTCTGTTCTCGTGTGGCAAAAGACAAATTGTTGATCCTGGACAATACTATGCTTGGTCTAGCTTTGAGAGTAACGAATACATTGACTGAGCCCTTTGTCTTCAGGTAGTGCTTCAGAGATTGAGAAATGTGTGCAGGAGCTGCAATGACTTGGACAGCAATGGCAACTGCCAATACTAAACCTACTTTCAGCATGATGGTGGTGATAGTTGAGGATTTATGAAAGCTAGCTATGTGAATAGTTGTTCACGCTGTAGCTAGTTGAATGATTGAATACTTTTCCCCATAAACTTTGTAATATTTACATGAAATTGTGGTAGGATAATCTAACTGTCAATTGGCTATGGATAGTCAAGCACAATCACTCGAGCATTTCAGTAATCTTAAACCATATCTTGATTGAAAACATACATTTAGTTTTAAAGGCTAAAATTTGCAGATATTAGTAAAAAAATATGGTTGGATGCCAATGATGACCAACGAAAGCAATGTATAATGTAAATATTAATTAATTACATAGTTAAACTGATTAAAGGGTCTACTCAGCTTTTTATAATTATTCGTAGTAGTGCAGAGTCACGCTAATTTAGCCACTTGACGTAAGTAGAGAAAGCATGTTTCAGCTCTCATTTCAACCAATAAGTATGTATTAATCTAAGTGGGAATTCAAAAAATTTTTCACGAATACAAAAACAAGTAATCAATTACGTTAACTAATGATATAGATTTAGACTAATTCTCTTATTATTCTAAGCAAACGGCTGCTAAGGCCATAATCATCTACCGAAGTTCATGGGTTTTCCAAAACTTTTAGTGAATCTAAAAATTACGGCTGATGTACACCGAAGCGCATAAACATGAGTACATGGAGAAAGTTTTAACTCAAAAGAGTGTGTAAAAAAAATTTTAGGAATGCGACCTCCCATCTCATTCTCTTTACTACCATGTACCCATGTTTATGCGCTTCAGTGTACTTTGGAAAGTACAAGAGACTAGATTTGACGTGTCTGTTGAATCTTCATTACTGCATGATGGTCCAACAGTTTGAACAAATCCATCGGTACATTCACAGTAATTTTCGTCGCTNCGAAACCTGATTTGAGATCCAGAAGGTCTGGACTGTAACCTGTTTGGTGGCCAAGAACTCAAGAATGGACTCTTAAGAGGCAGCAGCGTGTTGCTTGAGAGATGCACCCAAGGTGATCAGTCTCTGTTCTCGTGTGGCAAAAGACAAATTGTTGATCCTGGACAATACTATGCTTGGTCTAGCTTTGAGAGTAACGAATACATTGACTGAGTCCTTTGTCTTCAGGTAGTGCTTCAGAGATTGNAGTCCTTTGTCTTCAGGTAGTGCTTCAGAGATTGAGAAATGTGTGCAGGAGCTGCAATGACTTGGACAGCAATGGCAACTGCCAATACTAAACCTACTTTCAGCATGGTGGTGGTGTCAGTTGAGGATTTATGAAAGCTAACTATGTGAATAGTTGTTCACGCTGTAGCTAGTTGAATGATTGAATACTTTTCCCCATAAACTTTGTAATTTTTACATGAAATTGTGGTAGGATAATCTAACTGTCAATTGGCTATGGATAGTCAAGCACAATCACTCGAGAATTTCAGTAATCTTAAACCATATCTTGATTGAAAACATACAGTTAGTTTTAAAGGCTAAAATTTGCAGATATTAGTAAAAAAAATATGGTTGGATGGCAACGATGACCAACGAAAGCAATGTATAATGTAAATATTAATTAATTACATAGTTAAACTGATTAAAGGGTCTACTCGACTTTTTATAATTATTCGTAGTAGTGCAGAGTCACGCTAATTTAGCCACTTGACGTAAGTAGAGAAAGCATGTTTCAGCTCTCATTTCAATCAATAAGTATGTATTAATCTAAGTGGGAATTCAAAAAATTTTTCACGAATACAAAAACAAGTAATCAATTACGTTAACTAATGATATAGATTTAGACTAATTCTCTTATTANAATGTTCTCTCAGACTAGCTTCTTGTGGATATTTATCTCGCTCGCCGTTTGTCAACAAATAAAACTTCAATCGTACTGAGACTAGTGTCTAGTGAACGCTGTCGCAAATANTCTTCTCTCAGAAAATGTTCTCTCAGACTAGCTTCTTGTGGATATTTATCTCGCTCGCCGTTTGTCAACAAATAAAACTTCAATCGTACTGAGACTAGTGTCTAGTGAACGCTGTCGCAAATAGGATTCATGTCAAATTCGGGTTTGGTTTGCAAAGAAGGCCTATGTGACTGTCGATATTCATGGATGTGTTTTCGATTAGAAACTGCCAAGTGTTTCTCAACACGTAAAACCGTTGAAGGGTCAAGAGGTTGTGTCGAGAATACGTTTTGTCATACGCGTGATATCTCCGTCCGTGATGCTATATACTTCCAAGTCTCAGCTCGAGCTTGTACAGATTCGCTAGCAAAGTCTGGGATTGGTTTTGCCGAAATCTGCTATAAGGGCAAACTAACCAGATTCCTTCCAGCTATATGATATATAGTTCATTATTGAAATAAAGAAATTCAGAAACAGATGATGCAATAATGGAATTATTGGTCCAAATTCTAATTAATCCAACTAATTAATCCAATATTAGCACACTGAGGTTTATACAAAGATGCTAAATTGTCTTAGAAATTCATTACAAAAATGGAAATTTTTGTTGTTCGGTTGCGTCTATCGTTTCGGGAACATTTGTTTTTCATTACACTACATGCGCTTTGTAAATATTTTTCGGCTAATAAAGTACATAGTAACTTACAACAAATAAATTATTTCTATACAAGTGAGGTAGATTTTGAATTTGCGTTTATTTTTTAGTCAATTGTTACAAGATTTCATAACTTCGCGATTTTGGAATGTAAATTTAAAACCGATGAGGCCTTATTATTGCTTGTATCATTTGTTCATGGGAGTGAACCAATGGCAGAGAGACGTCCGTACCCTACGTAGTTAGGGTATTCGGTGTCTGGAATACCACCGCATTTACCACCAGTGGAAGCAACCTAATAGAAAAAGCTATTATGTTAAATTTGAAGGAAATTTGAAGTCTTAGTAAAATGATATGAAATTTTGTGTTTACAGTGTGCATAGAGAAGTTCAGTAACTTTTGCGAAGTCGTGATTTGGGTGAGCGCTTAGAATAAGAGCGACGACTCCGGCAACGTGTGGGGCAGTCATTGAGGTTCCGCTCTTGGTGCCATAATCTGCATCACCAGTATTGACAGCAGAACGAACGTCAGATTCTGGTGCAGCGATATCTGTAGAATAAGCAAAGCTTAGTTATTCAGTTATAAAGCTCGCTCAAAAACTAACTGGTAAGAGCATTACCAGGCTTGATTTGTGCGTAGACAGATGGGCCAACACTGCTGAAGAATGAAAGCTCTTCATCTTCTGTTGTTGAACCGACTGCAATGACCTTGATTTTGCCGGAATCTGCTGGTGATCATACGCTTCTACAAAGACTTCCGGAGTTTCCGTTTGAGAAGATAGGGATTATTCCAGCTGCAGCCCAAGCTGCAACAATGTCATCATAGAAGCTTTGTCCGGCTTTACCACCGCTGTACGAATCAAACAAGTTGTAATATTGGAAGCACCATGCAAAATCAATTCATTCAATTTCATAATCACATACCAGCTGTTAGAGACGAGTCTTGGGGCTTTCGTGCAGNCATGCAAAATCAATTCATTCAATTTCATAATCACATACCAGCTGTTAGAGACGAGTCTTGGGGCTTTCGTGCAGTCAGCATTGCTTCCATCTGGAAGTGTTGGACAAGTCATGAACTCTCCACAGGAAAGCAAAGCTGCTAAGCTGCAGCTAAATGTACCACAACCACGACATGCGGCCCAAGTGGCGTCTATTAGAATTAAAAATTTTCAATTATTCAATTGCTTATGACAAAATTTGTAATTCTGATGTGATCAGAAAATAACTTACCAGGAGCAACACCGATACCGTTCTTTCCGACTGTGGTTCCCATGGTGTGGGTTCCGTGACCGTCTCGATCATCGGGAGTTGCAGTACCGAAGTATGGGTCGAACCAACCATAGTCTCCAGCAAAGTTATCCTTCAAATCCTGATGGGTATACCTAACACCTGTATCAATGTTTGCTATAAGAACTCCTTTTCCTAGAAGATTCAAAACAAGTTATGTTAGCTTTTCGGGTCGCAATTTAAATGATTTTGACAAATTAGGCCTTCAATTGCCAATTACCGGTGTTTCCTTTGGCCCAAACCTCGGGTGCTCCAATGAGTTTAACTCCCCATTCGTTTTCGGCCATTTTCTGAACAATCTTTGGGTCAACTGGTTGTTCCAATGGAACGCTAAATTCTTCAAACACTTCGAGGACATCGGGTCTTGCAACCAATATTGCGAGGAGTTCAGCATCAACATTTTTAACCGAAACCTGATTTGAGATCCAGAAGGTCTGGACTGTAACCTGTTTGGTGGCCAAGAACTCAAGAATGGACTCTTGAGAGGCAGCAGCGTGTTGCTTGAGAGATGCACCCAAGGTGATCAGTCTCTGTTCTCGTGTGGCAAAAGACAAATTGTTGATCCTGGACAATACTATGCTTGGTCTAGCTTTGAGAGTAACGAATACATTGACTGAGTCCTTTGTCTTCAGGTAGTGCTTCAGAGATTGAGAAATGTGTGCAGGAGCTGCAATGACTTGGACAGCAATGGCAACTGCCAATACTAAACCTACTTTCAGCATGATGGTGGTGTCAGTTGAGGATTTATGAAAGCTAGCTATGTGAATAGTTGTTCACGCTGTAGCTAGTTGAATGATTGAATACTTTTCCCCATAAACTTTGTAATTTTTACATGAAATTGTGGTAGGATAATCTAACTGTCAATTGGCTATGGATAGTCAAGCACAATCACTCGAGAATTTCAGTAATCTTAAACCATATCTTGATTGAAAACATACAGTTAGTTTTAAAGGCTAAAATTTGCAGATATTAGTAAAAAAAATATGGTTGGATGGCAACGATGACCAACGAAAGCAATGTATAATGTAAATATTAATTAATTACATAGTTAAACTGATTAAAGGGTCTACTCGACTTTTTATAATTATTCGTAGTAGTGCAGAGTCACGCTAATTTAGCCACTTGACGTAAGTAGAGAAAGCATGTTTCAGCTCTCATTTCAACCAATAAGTATGTATTAATCTAAGTGGGAATTCAAAAATTTTTTCACGAATACAAAAACAAGTAATCAATTACGTTAACTAATGATATAGATTTAGACTAATTCTCTTATTATTCTAAGCAAACGGCTGCTAAGGCCATAATCATCTACCGAAGTTCATGGGTTTTCCAAAACTTTTAGTGAATCTAAAAATTACGGCTGATGTACACCGAAGCGCATAAACATGAGTACATGGAGAAAGTTTTAACTCAAAAGAGTGTGTAAAAAAAATTTTAGGAATGCGACCTCCTATCTCATTCTCGTTACTACCATGTACATGTTTATGCGCTTCAGTGTACTTTGGAAAGTACAAGAGACTAGATTTGACGTGTCTGTTAAATCTTCATTACTGCATGATGGTCCAACAGTTTGAACAAATCCATCGGTACATTCACAGTAATTTTCGTCGCTGTCGGCATCACTACCTATACAAGATGAATTTTCCACACCATTTCTAGATCGCCATTTTGATTAAAATGTTGAGCTGCAGCAATGACACATGTGGAGTCGTCCGAACTAGGCACCATGATTGAAAGTGAACAGATGCANCAATGTTGAGCTGCAGCAATGACACATGTGGAGTCGTCCGAACTAGGCACCATGATTGAAAGTGAACAGATGCATTGATCATTGAGGCATGCAAAATTTTCATTGCTGCAGTCAGTAACCGTTTGTACATGAGTCTCTAATATTCTGACTCTGACAAATGACCAACTTAATCAAAATTAAACCAATTGCTTTGTACTCTGTCATCATTGGTTTCTAGAATAATGAAAACTGTTGAATTAGAAGAATTTACAAATGCCGCTGAGAGTAATCNTGTACTCTGTCATCATTGGTTTCTAGAATAATGAAAACTGTTGAATTAGAAGAATTTACAAATGCCGCTGAGAGTAATCTCTTAAAACTTGCAATGACTTTTATAATATTAGCAATAGTCTAATAGTAATGCAACAGTTAATTTAATAAACCTTGAGGATTTCAAAGATTATTTGCTAAAATTTTTAACTTCTAGGAAGAAAGTTTTCAACCCCGTCCAGGACACTAAAATTCATCATTTATTATTTTATCATCATCTCATGTTTTACAAGGTGTAAAATCATTCTTTAATTCCACGGAATTAACATTGACGGAATTGTGAGATTATTTATAAATTGATTGACACTTGTACATAGGTATCATGGTTGCAAAATTCTACATGCACAATTCAGACAAATGATGTAATGATACAGTGGAGCACGCTTATAAGACCTTCCGATATAAGACCAATTCGGTTATAAGACAAGTTTTTGGCGCACTTAGTTTGGAACAATGTAATTGGCATAGGCAAATATCACACTATTAGACCAACGGTTATAAGCCCAATACAGATATAAGACCCAAATTTAAACCCCAAGTTATTCCCATTATGTTAGCGAAGACTTATTTATTTTTGGTTTAGAGTACAGTTCCAACAAACCCAGGTGAAAAAATTAAAAACCCTGGCCCGCTGATACCTGTATTAACCCGATAAATCATGCAAAAAATACTGAGAGCATTTGGTGAGATATCATTGAAATCTTCTTCTGTTATACAGTGACTTTCTTACAATGCTTCACCACTTCTAACAACAATTTCAATATTTGTGAATTCGTTGTGACAAGTACCATTTCTAGACACTGTTTCCTTATACTACTGTGACAGCTGTTTGCATTCAAACTCTTCAAATTTTTTAATACCGATTGCAGTCTGAACAGAAAATATAGNGTCGCTGTCGGCATCACTACCTATACAAGATGAATTTTCTACACCATTTCTAGATCGCCATTTTGATTACAATGTTGAGCTGCAGCAATGACACATGTGGAGTCGTCCGAACTAGGCACCATGATTGAAAGTGAACAGATGCATTGATCATTGAGGCATGCAAAATTTTCATTGCTGCAGTCAGTAACCGTTTGTACATGAGTCTCTAATATTCTGACTCTGACAAATGACCAACTTAATCAAAATTAAACCAATTGCTTTGTACTCTGTCATCATTGGTTTCTAGAATAATGAAAACTGTTGAATTAGAAGAATTTACAAATGCCGCTGAGAGTAATCTCTTAAAACTTGCAATGACTTTTATAATATTAGCAATAGTCTAATAGTAATGCAACAGTTAATTTAATAAACCCTGAGGATTTCAAAGATTATTTGCTAAAATTTTTAACTTCTAAGAAGAAAAAGTTTTCAACCCCGTCCAGGACACTAAAATTCATCATTTATTATTTTATCATCATCTCATGTTTTACAAGGNAAAAGTTTTCAACCCCGTCCAGGACACTAAAATTCATCATTTATTATTTTATCATCATCTCATGTTTTACAAGGTGTAAAATCATTCTTTAATTCCACGGAATTAACATTGACGGAATTGTGAGATTATTTATAAATTGATTGACACTTGTACATAGGTATCATGGTTGCAAAATTCTACATGCACAATTCAGACAAATGATGTAATGATACAGTGGAGCACGCTTATAAGACCTTCCGATATAAGACCAATTCGGTTATAAGANCAGACAAATGATGTAATGATACAGTGGAGCACGCTTATAAGACCTTCCGATATAAGACCAATTCGGTTATAAGATCTGGTTTTGGCGCACTTGGTTTGGAACAATGTATTTGGCATAGGCAAATATCACACTATTAGACCAACGGTTAAAAGCCCAATACAGATATAAGACCCAAATTTAAACCCCAAGTTATACCCATTATGTTAGCGAAGACTTATTTATTTTTGGTTTAGAGTACAGTTCCAACAAACCCAGGTGAAAAAATTAAAAATCCTGGCCCGCTGATACCTGTATTGACCCGATAAATCATGCAAAAAAATACTGAGAGCATTTGGTGAGATATCATTGAAATCTTCTTCTGTTATACAGTGACTTTCTTACAATGCTTCACCACTTCTAACAACAATTTCAATATTTGTGAATTCGTTGTGACAAGTACCATTTCTAGACACTGTTACTTTATACTGTGACAGCTGTTTGCATTCAAACTCTTCAAATTTTTTAATACCGATTGCAGTCTGAACAGAAAATATAGCAATTAGGTACTGATCAATTGAATTAAATTGAAAATCTTTTAACTTACTCTGACTACTTGACCAAGGACGCATTGTATCTCAAATTTTTCAACAGAATTTGGACATTCAAAGATGAGAAAACTTCCAGACGTCACTGATACAAAGAGTGTTTTGGTTACGGAGTCTTCGGATGGGACTACTAATATCTCGTCATTTCAAATTTGTATTAAACTTTCTCTGTCAATTCCAAATTTACATCCAGATTTGAAATTGGCTTTTGAAAATTAATACTGAATTACAATTTTGTTTCACAAAAATTTGGCAAGAAATATTTGGCTGATACTGCAACCGTCAACCAGGCAGCATTTACAATAAAAGATACAAGGAACATCTCCGTATAAAAATTGCTAAATGTTGATAGACAAATACAACATTTATATGTTTTGAATGATTTTGCAATATGGTAAAACAATGGGATTTATAAATATGCAATGATACCATAATTAATCGCATGACCTACGAACTTAATAGTGGGTAAAGTGACGCTGACTCTGACTCTCATGACTCTGACTATGAATTATTTGGTTGAGAGTCAGAGTCATGACTCTCATGCTTATACCAAACTTCGGAATTGGAGAATCCAATTCCAAATTTCGGAATCGGCATTGGAAATTGGAATTGGACGGTGCTACCATACTTCAGAATTTGAAACGGCGAATTCTGACATGTAAAAGCCAAAGTTCTCGCCGATTTTCGCATTTCCCTACCATACTTTGGAATTGGAGAATCAAAATCCAATTTTCCAATTCTCAAACTAGAAAGTATCATTTTCCCAAGTGCACAAAATACTTACGCGGGATGCAAAAAATTTAAAATAAAATTTGACCTTTTTTCCTTGCTTTTTCTCAAGTTTTTTATTAGGAGTAAAAAATGAATGAAAAAAAAAATAGCAAACAGAAATTGATACGGATAAGCAGGATGGGAAAAGACATGTTGAGGTCCTTTGGCTTCTCCGTCCAGCAACAATGTGTTTATTGTGGACGAGGACAGATTGTTTGTAATCTGTAAATTTAAAATGATGAAGTGATCCAGAAACAATCTTTGTTTAGGTAGAATCGGGCCAAAGTGTGCTTCCTTTGGCACTATTCTACAATATGTTGATACTTACGTAGATACGAGTCAAACTCATGTCCATCGCAGCAATTTANTTGAGTCAAACCCATGTCCATCGCAGCAATTTGACACTTCACTAATAATTAGGGAAGTGTCAATGGTTGAAATTAAATACTTTCGGCAGTAGACAAATCAAAAAAATAAAAACTTAATTAGAAATAATTTAATTTTTTATTTGTTCAAATTTATTAATTAATTCGCGGTTAATGTAACCTTTTGGTTTGAAGCGGCAAGTTGAAGCAGAATTCAGCATTGGAATTGGCTTTTTTCAAATTTTTGAAAAAAATCTAATTCCGAAAGTAGGTGGGACTTTACACACTACAGTTAACATATAATAAGGTATTGTGGTGTTAATTTACACGGTTCAATAAGCGGTTACCAACAGATACAGCCGGTTTAGTTGGATTTAAGCAGCGCTTGCTGATGCTCTCTTGGATATTTCTCGTTAGGTTCCTACCTTAGGTTTAAAAGTCCCACGAAATATTTCAAAAACTTGCCATATTTTGAATTAAAAATAATATTAGCAATCGTTGCTTAAATTTAACCTACGGTTTCTATGATTAATACGCAGGCCTTGGTTCGATTTATACATTGGTTTCGACAGACGGTACTCTGGACTTTTTCTATGATTACGGTTACACTTTACATACAACCTAACAACCTAGCTATTTAGAGTTGAATCACACTCTTTACCCCAGTATCGATTTCAACACTACAGATACCTCAGCTAAATGCGGGCTAACCACTCCAAATAATCTAATCATCCCTTTTTGATTTTGTCTACATGTGCTCTCAACGTTACATCAATTTTTCAAAATTGAAAAGGTTTCTCTGGATTAAATACTACAAACAATGCGTTGTTGGATTATTTATATCATTTGATATTGAGAATATTTAATTCAAAGACACAAACACATCTTAAAAAAAATCTGTAAGTAGGAATCACAATTTTGTTAATCCCTTTTGTTAGTGTATGGCTTTTCAGTTAATAACAATTTTACATGGTTTTCTGCACTAAGCGATTTTCTTCATTGAAGAAAGTTTTTAAGCCTTACCTTTCAGAGTTTGAGTTTCTATTTTCTTCAGAATAAAATAAGAATGAAACAACTAAAAGTCTCAAGTTTCAGGTTTCTTGGATGAAGTTTCTTTAGAAATGCCTTAGATTTCAGGACCTAAAATTACCTTTACCAAAGTTTTTCCAAAAAACCAAAAACAACAACAATAACAAAAAAAAAACAGACAACCGCAGACTTTGAAAGTAAAGGATTAGAAAACCGAAAATTAGAAAAAGTTTCAACCTATAAAAAACAAGGTACACCAAAGTTCTCTCCAATTTTTACAGAAGCTAATAATAATCAGTGTTTTGAAAAAATAACCACTATTAAAAAATACATCGCTATTTAGCTATTTTATTTAAGAAACACCACTTTTTTATTTTTTTAAATTTACTCTCAAACCCTCCATTTCCCATTTTCAAATCAAATTCAACATTTTCTTTATCAAAATAACCAATTTTTATATTTTAAAAAGTAGCTCCTAGTAAATAACTAGTAGTAATTTACATGATGGTAATTAAGCCTAAATTTTTCACCTGTAACATCATTCTTTAAACTTTTCCTAATTATTCCATTCCACTTTTTATTGTTTACTTAATAAAGTTTTCAAAAACTCCTTTATTAGATCAGGTTTATGAATTTGAAAACTCAAACTAAAAGTTATTTGTCTATGAATTAACCCCAATGGACCAATTAGATGAAAATGAGTAGCCCGACATGTCCATGAAGTTACAAATTTCCATTCCCTTTGATTTATTTCTTTTAAAAACTTTTCTCTTAAAACTCTAAAAACCATATAATTCTTTCAAGGTGTCAAATACATCTTCCTAAGATTATTATCATAAAAAAAAAAAAAAAAAAAGTTTATATTTTCTTTCTCCAGTAACAGAATAAGCCGTGAGTTGTCATAAGAAAAAGTCTGGAGAGCATCAGTGTCATAGGTACTTTGGAAAGTCTGTCAAAAACCTTTGGTAGGAGTGAGTTGGTTTTTGGAAGTGAGTAGATTTCATTTTAACACTACTTGACTTTGAATATACTTTGACCGCATTGCAGTATATATAAAAAACTAAAGGAAGAACGTTAGTAAGGTATGTAGATTTCCGGAAGGAGCATATGGTGGTAGTCAGTCGCCTGCCTAAAATTTAATATCCCATATTACCCATTCATCTAGGTCGAAACCTTGATTTTTACAACACCCAGACTCTCAAGTCTTAACAACCTAAATGAACTAGCTCAGCTACAGAGCGGAAATAGAACGGAAACTGAATTTAGACTCTGACTAGAGTAACTACTAAGGTAGAAATCCTAATACGAAGTGAAAGTAAGAGAAAGTTTGAAAACTCAGGTTTGAGTTTTAGGAGTGAAATATTCAAGGTTTGAGATTTCCTTGAGCCTTCAACTTCTCTTATAGACCTTGTTCAGAGGATTCTAAAAAACGTTGAAAAACCTTTGATGTAGACAGTTTTCTTAGTTTTGATATGTAAACCTAGACGGTTAGAGGCGTCGAGCCATGATTTACACGCCAAAGGAAATGGTTGAAGAAGACTTTTTAGATTTTGACTGCAGTCAACGTCATCAGTGGACTTTCTCTCTCTCTCTCTCTCTGTCGAGTAATACCGTCCAATTTCTTTCAGACAAAATCCCCTGGTGGATTAGGTGAAAGATTTAGTACTCTTGGATCTGTCGCAGAGAAAGCATTTATACGATACCTCTACCGATGTTTTCTTTCCTCAATAACCCAAATGGATAAGAGAAAAAAAAAGAACCCAACCCTAGCACTTTCTCTACTTTCTCCTATTTGAGTCTCAAAATAGGGCTAATAATTGCTAAAGAGATGGGGAGAGAATAAATGTTAGTACTTTAGTCCATTTCATTTTCTTCTAAGGAAAGACTCTAATGGATAAAGATAACAGAAAGTGTACTTATATCCATTTATTTAGTCTATTCCAATTATCGTTGACGGAATTCGAATTTAGGAAAAAAAATAATACACTCATGAAATTAAATCAGGTAGTGAAACTTTGTTCAGTCTATTTTTTATATATTGTTGTCTTATTGGATTTTGTATTGATGGTGATGGTTGATAGTGATGGTTGATGGTGATGGTTGATAGTGATGGGGTTTATGTAATTTGAAAAACTTTAATTATAATCACAATCTCAATTAATTGTAACAATTCACTTGACTCGACCAATCAGGAATCACCGATGGACTTTTTGTGTTGTCATGTATCTTAAGGTGGATTTATACTATTTTCTCCAAACGTCGATTGGCTGATGATTATATTTTGTGATTATCAAATTTTATGATGTCTGTTACATTTTCCATAACAATAAATACAAATTAGGATTGAAAAAAAAATAGTTAAAAAAATTTTTTTTTTTTTTTGAATCACATCGCATAGCAACAATTAGCGAACTTAAAATATAAAGCTGGCGTTATACAGTAAACCTCGGATAAGCCGGATTTCAAGGGACCGGAAAATATGGTTCGTGGTAACCGAGGTTCGGCTTAAGCGTAAGCCGAACATTCAACTTGGGGAATAATTTGTTCGTCTTAGCCGAGGTAGTTTTAATTTACCATTACTTTATAATAGTAAGTTGTTGTGGAGACTAAAAATGACTAAAAATATATCATTGGTTCATTTTCTGTCGAATTTCAATGTTTGCAAAGTCATTCAAAAGAAGTTATTCGTTAAATTTTGTAAGAAAAAAAGTGAAGATTCTTTAAAAATTGATCAATTAATTGGTGTTTGTGTTAACCGAGGTAAAAAAGCACGTGGCTTATGGACTGGGACCACGGAAAGACGTTCGTCGTAGCCGCGGGTTCGGCTTAACCGAGTTCGGCTTAGCCGTTCCATTTATACACAAATTCCCTATCTCAAGGCGTGGACCGGACCAAGTGGTTCGTGGTAACCGAGAGTCCATGGTAACCGAAGTCGGCTTATCCGAGGTTTACTGTATATGAAAACTGCACTGAAAACAACCTAACAACCTAACAATCTAATAAATAGTTATTAAATTTAAATAATTATGAAAGCAGTAATGAATATGGTTCTTTAGTTTAGTGTAGACCAAGTTAAGTAGTGATTTCCGCTGGATTTTTACAATTTTCGTAGCTACCAGTAGCAAATTACTTAACAAGTTTTTAGAAAATTTATCAAAATTAGACTATTTGTATAAGTGTTTAAGAAACCTTGGATTGAAATAGTCCTTGTAAATTATAAAAAATGATCTAAATTGAATGCAACTAATGGTATCCAAATAAGTTTTGAAAGAATACTTGTGTCAACTGGCATATTCTGATTTCAGGGCTTTTCCTTATTTTTCATTGGAATGCAGCTTCTTTTTACATACAATAAAATGAAAAGCATTGAAAATTAAACCGCTGAGACATCTGTAAAAGTTGAAATATTTTTAAATGACCTTTTGTTTTAAGCATATTTGCTAACATTTAGATATAAAAGACTGATTTGAAACCAGGTTGAAGTTATGAAGTTATAAAAATTTTGCTTGTTGCATATTCCAGAAGATTTTTCAAATTAAAATTAAAATTACAATGATATTCAAGACTTTTGTAGGAATTACTTTTGTAATTTACATACTCCAGTCTTCACTAGGACGCCAAATTACGGTACCTAAATTTACTAATAATTATTTGATAATAACAAATTACATATTATAAGAAATTGATTTTTTTTTTCAATTTTTTCTTGCGAATTCAGTTAGAGGATGATGAATCCACAGAAATTACTAATGAAAATGACATGAAACGTAAGAATTATTGATAAATTTTTTAAATTATAATTTAATATTGAAAATCCCATCGTGTTATTGTGATTCTTATTGTAATTTTACAGGGTTCTTTTGGAATATATTCAAATCAACAACAACAACCCAAGGACCAACACAACCAGCCACTTGCGCAACTGTAGATTTATGCTGCAGATTTGACTGTCCAGCTTTATACGCCTGTTCTTTTCCATTTGGTGTGATAGCGACGGCATGTACTTTAGTTAATGCTGCGCCAACAATGGCACCAGGAATATTATGTGTTGTTAACACCGGAGGTTGCCCAGCATGTTCAACGTTTACAACATGTCCTGGTTCCGGCGGCGCTGCTGCACCGCTTTGCACTAGACCTATACTTTGCCCTGTTTCCTAATAAATTCTTTTTACTCAATTGAAAAGTTTAATTCTTAGTTAATAAACTAATGTCTCTAATATCACCTCTTAAAGTAACTTATGTAACTTATTTGAGTTTATCGTTTATAATGAAAATGATTATGATTTCATTTGATCATAATAAAACAGTACTACAATTATTTATGTCTCATTTTAGTGTTAGTATAGAGTTAGCACAACTCTTTCCATATTTTTTGATACTGCTGTATCTTATTTTCAAATAAAATAGCACGAAGAATAGGATATTCCAAATAAAATGTCCTATCCATAAGTAAGTTATAATAAATAGTAACATATTCCCCATCATGAACCTTAAAAAAATTTTAAAACAATAATATTCAACACTATCAAATCACTAAATTTGAAATTTCTCTGGCTATGATATGGCTATAATTGGAGTCGTGCTACAACCCAAAACAGTAATAAAAATTATTGTAACGCTACTTATTCAATTACTAAAAAACAAAAGTAGAATATTGAATAGTAANTCTACCGTTACTTATTCAATTACTAAAAAACAAAAGTAGAATATTGAATAGTAACTTGAAATTATTAAAGCTGTTGTCCTAGTTTAATTTATCTAAAAGTAGAGCACAATATGTCTAAAAACCTTGAAATAAAATAATATAACAAATATGTCTCAAATATTATTTTACCAAATCTGAATTAGTAGAGCAGATAGTGATATCTGTCTAATTGAATTTAACCACTATTATATTACATGCCCTAATTCTTCTCAATTTCAGACTTTTTAAAATTATAACAACTGCATAAACTATTGAGAATTGGTTTAAAAACATAAATGCTGTTTTATTTAATTTAGGTTATATCAACTATGTTAAATTATATATAAAGCATGGCATGAGTAGAATACCTTCTGTCGGTTAAGTCCAAAGATTCAATCCCAATTTAAATACAATGTTTTCAAGAATATTAGGAAAACTTGCTTTAACAATCTTTATACTATCAGAAGTTGCACCGCAGCACAAAATAGCGGTAAATAATAAATTCCTTGAGTTTATCTTTATCATCTAATTATTACAAAGTATTTTTTTAATTTACAGATAGAAGAGTCTGCGGAATTTGATATAAATGATGTAGATCGTAAGTATTCATTATTTTCATTTTTTGACGCATGAGCATATTAATAATATCTAAGTAACCCGATACTTTATATTTTTACTATAAATTTCCAGGAACTTTCAACTTTGGCGGAGGTGGAAACTTTTTCATACGACTCCCAAATTTAATAGCAACAACAACAACAACAACAATAGCACCTTGCGCGACACAGAGAAATTGTTGTAGATTTCAATGTCCAGCAGCGGCAGGTCATACTTGCACTTCACCATTTGGTAATATAGCAATGGCTTGTACCTTGGCTGCTGCTCAGAATATTGCAGGAGTACTTTGTCACAGTAATACAGTTGCTTGTCCAACTTGTACAACGTTTGTATGTCCTGGTGCCGGAGGAGGTACCCCACCAGTCTGTGCCACTGGAGTAACACTATGTCCAGTCAGTTTATAAATCCACAAATAATTATTATATATTATATAGCCTCAAAACTTATATAACTTACAACTAATATACCCCATACTAGCCTAACAAATAATCTAAGAATATTTTTACACACCATTACGTAGTCTTCTAACTTTAAGAATTTATGCTCTTTTATGTTTTATTTTGATACTCCCTGTACATAACCAATTCTATTCATTTCATTAATAATAAAAACCATGTTAGATCTGTAAAATAGTTTATCTACTAAAATTTATATGTTATCTCAGAGAAAGAATTAAAACGATCTCTGGTAATGTTAAAAAAAAAGAGATGTTAACAGACTAAAATAATGAAAGACGAAGAAGATATGTTATACGGCAGATCTTTTATTTTATTTCTGTCATGGTTTATTATACATTAAGTTAAGCTGAGTTTAGGTTCTGTTATATCCATTTCAATGACTCCCTGGGAGGTCATCAGAGGATTGACTTTATGACTAATCCTACATAAAGCCTCAGTGGACCTGTCAAATTTCGTTCAATTCTTTGAGAGTTTGGAGTTAATGATGACAGACGTTGATGGAAGTCGTCATTACGCCATTCGTCTCTCCTTGTTACCATAATCCTTGTCCTCACTTTGACATGACCATTTGAGTCTCTCTAGTAGTACACTTGAATGATGATAAGAATTTTCTTTCTATTTCAGTGAAAATAAAATCCAAAATACTTTCTTTCTATTGACCTTCCTCACTTTTCTTTCCCTAAAGTGAATAGCATGAAGAGAGAAACAAGAGTACATGAAATATGTAGTATACTCCAACAGACAAAAATCCCAGCTACATGTAACAAGAAGTTTTGGTATTCTTGACGTAAACTTTCTTATTTTCCACCCAACTGAACTTTTCAACTTTTCTTATGGGAAGGAGAAAGGAAAACCGCTGTTGTTCCTTTTTTTAAAAAGTAACCTCATCAAGAAATAACATTCTTCAACTTAAAATAGCCCAACATGTCCAACAAAAACTTGTTTTTCTCTACTCAAAACCACTAAACTATAATAAATTGGCCCACATTTCATATTCATTTTCTGTCAAAATTCAGTCCCAAACATTTTTGGAATTTCATTCTCAAAAAGTATTTTAAAAAAGGTAAAATTGTAACCCTCTTGTTACCATCCGTTTTTTTTTTTTTTTTTTTTTTTTAAAATTGTAGCAGTGAGATGCTAGTGGTTGGTTGGAGAAAAAAAAATAAAAGCTTTTCTATGCATAATACTACCATTTGGTAGCATTCAGACTTATATAAAGAGGTTACTTTTTTAAAATGCATCTGAGTGTTCTATTTTTCATAAAATTGTATACATTACAACAATTGATATATGGGTCTCCTGTTACTCCAATGTTTTTAAAATGTAAATCTTGACTTTGTAATTTTTTTTATGAAACCGAGGTCAAAAAAAAACACTGAAAAAAAGTTGGTGGTAATACGGGCGTCAGGATTGAAGATTTTTTCAATTATTATTATTATTTTATTTTTTTTATTTTTCATTTTTTTTATTTTATTTTTTCATTTTCTGTTCACGTAGGAGGCCTACAGTAATTTTATGTCAACCTGTCGAGTACACTCATTTTCAGTTGAACATTTTCACGTTTCTTACATCAAAATTTCTATTATAGTTTTTTTTTTATTGAAATTTGTTCAAAGGCTAGAGAGAAAATGTACTAAACGTCATTTCCATTACCATAGTTTCTATATCTAATATCTAAATATAAAATTTTGAAGAAAGTCAAGAAATTAATCCATAGAGTTCATCATTGAAGCTCTTAGCCAATGGGGTTATTTCAAATATATCTAGAGAGTGATGGATGAAAATATAAAGTACTGGATAATAATCATTAGACGAAAAAGTCATTAGGTTCAACTCCAAACTACACGCAATGGTCTAATAAAAAAACGACTGATATCTTACTTTCTAGTAGTACTGTACTGACGAAAAAAAAAAATTTTTTTTTCGATGACTCTGATGTAAAGTGTTAGAAGTGATTTCTGTTTCTGCACGAAGGGAATTATCATAAAGAAAGTTGTTACTATTCCTTTGGAGAGAAATAAAATGAAATAATACAGAAAATTGAGCTCCTAATGGTAAGAAATACTCTTCAAAATGCTTTCTCTAGGCAAGTTTTCATGACTTTTAAATTTCAACTAGTGTAGTAGTGCTACTTTGTTTTCATTTCAAACTAAAAAACGTAGCTAAAAGCAACGTGAAAGTAACTCAAATGAGTCTAACCGGAAGTTGAAACATGGTGAAAGTAAGTGAAAGTCTTTTTACATATAGGTCGACAAATAAAAACGGTAAAAAGGTTATAGCTATCGACTAAACCAAAAAAATTTTTTTTTTTAATTTCACTTACACACACTTTTAATATGTTTCATCTAATGAACAGTTTTTTTTTATCAAAAAATNACAAATTTTTTTTTTAATTTCACTTACACACACTTTTAATATGTTTCATCTAATGAACAGTTTTTTTTTATCAAAAAATTCATTTTATTGAAATTAAAAATTCACCTTTACAGTGTAATAACAATGTATTTCAACTTTCACCACATGGCTCTTAAAATAAAATTTTCTAATAATTACTCTACAAATTTTTACTACTAAACTCTCCATTTCTTGATTAGTACACAAGACTCCAAAAATTAACTTTATAAACTTAGTAGTTACACCATTTTATTAAAAATTTACATCTTTTAAACGACGCGGTATCATTAAAGTCCAAACTTTCACTCTTTTTACTCTTACACCAGTTCCCATTAGCATAGATAAAAAAAGTAAAGTATAAAACTAAATTGCCAAAAGTAATTTCAAACACATTTATTTAGCCCTACTGTCGAAAAAAAATTTCATTAATGAGCCATTACATGTAAAATACATACATTTGGAAGTGAAACAAAAAATTATTAAAAAAACGTTACTTTAGTACTAGTACATTACATTACATATCAATGTTATCTGAATACAGAATTCAATTTAATTATCTAAGTTATATGGTCCAAGTCAAATTTAATGAAATTTTAAGTCTCGTTTTTCATCATTACATCATAATTTTCATAAAATGTAAAAAATTAAATAAAAAAAATATACTTTTTTTTTTTTACTTAAAAACACTAAATACTAATAACTAACAATTAAGTACATATCATGATAATGGTAAGCAATTTAGTTCATTTTTGTAAAGCTCAAAAAAAAATTACAACCTTGAAATTTAAAATTGAAAGTTTAGTTTTAATATCAAAATTTACTGAAATGAGAGGAAAAAAGAGTCCTTGAAGAGCATCAAAGGGTCCCTTAGGACTATCCGAAAGTGAGATTTTTTTTTTAGAATTGAAAGTCCATGTCATCTGAATTGGAAAGATGGAAGATAAGGATTGAATGGAAAAGTCTTGGTTGAAATCCTCTACATTTAAATTCTGTTTTTTACTAAAGGTGAAAGTAGAGAAAGGCGTTGGTGTCTTGTTTCTGGCCCATTTACGAGCCCTATTTTACCCCAANTAGAATTCAAAGTCCATGTCATCTGAATTGGAAAGATGGAAGATAAGGATTGAATGGAAAAGTCTTGGTTGAAATCCTCTACATTGAAATTCTGTTTCTTACTAAAGGTGAAAGTAGAGAAAGGCGTTGGTGTCTTGTTTCTGGCCCATTTACGAGCCCTATTTTACCCCAACTTCATCTCCTATGAATCTGAAGAGAAAGTATCATCAGTTCTCAAACAATTCCCTTGTCTACCATTTTCTAATAAGACTTTGGGACTTTCTTCTTACATCTTTTACTATAGGATATTCTCTTCCACGTCTTGTTCAAACTCTAAAATTCCAACAGAATTTTATCCTTGTCGCAATGCGTAAACTTCTACAATTCCTTATGTTTCCGACTTTTTCTCTCACATAATTCCCTATAGATTTTTTAAACCATATGGGAATAAAAATGAACTTGACATAGAACAATTCTCAGACACTGGAGGGTTAATTTACTCAAATTATACCCATATGTTTATATTAACAGGAACTTAAGATTAGTTTATAATTTTTAAGTTTATACTTTCACTTTTTATTTCTTTCTCTCTCTCTCTGAGGAGAAAAAGAGTGTTTTGTTTGAACTTCTTTAAGATCCTGTTTTTACACTTTTTTTTTTTTTTTTTTTGAACTTTCCCTCTTTCACTCACCCACTAATCTCTATTAGAATATTGTCTAGTCTTTTCCCCCCCAGAAGGCTTGTGTAGAACTTGTAAATAGAGAAAAGCTTTTAAAACCTCAAATTATGCAACAAAATTGTGATTAGAGAGGCTAGAAAGGTCTTTAATTATTCAAAATTTGGATTACTGTGTAATCATACTAAATTTTCCCACCCTTTTCCATTTCTATGTTTTCTAGACTCTTTACAAAGTATCTCTGTGAGTCTTTTATCTTAAAAGTTACTACTTTGTAGTAACAATCNCTTTTCCATTTCTATGTTTTCTAGACTCTTTACAAAGTATCTCTGTGAGTCTTTTATCTTAAAAGTTACTACTTTGTAGTAACAATCCAAATCCAAGGTTCTCATTAAATATTTTGTTTCATGCTCAATGGTTACTTGTACAGTTATATCAATCAAGTAAGATTGGAAACTATATAATTCAAGGACGCATGACCTCAATTTGATGCAATTGGATCAAATTTTTTACTTTCTATGTAAATTGGAAGAGAAAGTCCTTCCTAAATAGTTACCTTGACACTTTATCCAGTGAGATAACTACTACTTTTGGGTATTTGGTAATTGGGAATTGAGAATTTGAATCTTAAACTACATCCATAGTTTCAACTTTCAACTAAAGTAAATTAAATATTGATTGAAAAAGTTTTTTTATACATTAAATTCATTGAGCTTGAGCTTATATTTTTTTATTGTTCTTTCGAAATAGATTTTGATCTCAGGAAAAGGATAGAGAAAGTCTTTGGAATTAGAAGAGAAAAAAAAATTTTTTTTTCTTATAAGATTTAGAAAAATGACTTGAGACTGCGTTTTACCCTTAAAAAAATATAAAGTATAAACGGTTTCCACTGATCCGTAGTACCAAAAAGAAAAACAAATTGTGTTTTTATTGGAGTGTCGAATCCATATTTTTTTTTTCATGTGAAAATTTTCATTTTTTGCCAAAAAACTCATCATTCACAGATGAAGAGTTGGAAAATAAATTTTAGGTTTTTTTTTTGTATTCACTCAGCGTCGACCGTATCTAGAGAATCCGAATCCATCGATTTCATTTTCACACACTGAAAATAAATTCACATTTCCAAAAAAAAACAGGATACTCTGTTTGAGTATCCTGTTCTTTTGAAAACATCTAGAAAAAAAAAATTTTTTTTTTCTTGCTGAAAAACATTTCTTGCTAAAAAAAGCAACATCTTTTTTTCTTTTTCTTCTTATTCCCTCTGACAATAATATTGACATGTATACACATAGTCTAAAAAGAGATATTTTTTTTTTCGTTTGAAAATATTCTGTACTTGGAATAGTTACGTAATGAATAAACAAAATGGGTTTGAATAAATAATAAAAATAAAAATTTTGTTGTTTACCAAATTTGTTTTGAATAGTGATGATGATGTATTTTTTTCGCTATGTAAAAGGAAGAGGAGTAGATTAATAATTAAGTCTAAAGATTAAACGCACTGTTGAAGAAAAGTTGATAATTCTGCTCTCCGAACTTCTCCCACTTGTCCATCGAGCGTAAACACTTTACTCGAATTCTTGAAACTTTGTTCAACGTCACTCAACACCGTTTTCCATCCTATCAAGTCTGTCAGGATCCGGGAAAGGTGAATGGCACTCTAGAAATTGGAATTTTACTCAGAAAAAGTGAAAACTCAAAGTCCAAAAGAATGATCTCTTTTCATCTATTTCAAAACTGTGAAGGTATACTCCAAAGGTATACAATTTCCTACTAAATTTTCAACTTTTCCCATTCACTCGACACATACTCTCTCTACGTTCTAATTAATTTCCAATCTACACCACACACAGAGTCATCCAACCTCACTGGATCTTATTTTCATCGCTAATACATCTCACAACTTTCGGAAGTAATCGTAAGTTGAGAGGAAGTAATGTGAAAACGAGAGGATTTTATAGGTTACTAGACTTTTTTAAATGAGAAACGGATTCAACCGTTTCTAACTACTAGAATTGATTGGGAGAAAGTGATCAAGAGAAAGAATAGAAAAAACAGCTGGGGAAAGTTTCAAAAAGTAAAAAAAAAAAAAAAAAAAAGTTAAAGAAAAAACTAGGAAAAGAAGCTTAATTTAATGCTCAATTCGTATAAAAGTCCATCACGTAAAGAATAGACGTAAAAACAGAAGAAGAAGAAAAAATTTGGTACAGTGAAAGTAATTGTAAACACAAGGATTTGAGAGAATTTTGTTGGGTGGAGGAAAAAGATAAAGAACCAATCAGAAGTGAAGTTGTAATACTGGAGATGATCTCTTCAATGTCCATATGGTTCATTGTTGACAATTTTCGATTTCAATTGTTTTTTTAGATTTTTTTTTGTATGTATGTAAGGGTTAGAGTTGGAGTTGGTGACAGCTGGTGTCCACTGATAACTATGAGATCACTGACAAAAAGTAAATAAATCAATGTCAACAGTATCTAATCAATCTCTACTAGATGACAATGTAAACTGCATAAAAAATTATTTTTTTTTTTGAAGAGAATTTTTAACATGAGTCAATTGACAATTGGGACACACTAAGTGAAGGCACATACATACACTGGTCATTTTTCATAACTTTTGTTCCATTTTAAAAATTTTTTTTTTGTTTTGTTGTTGTAATTTTTTCAATATTGTTTTTCAAGCAGTAAGAAAAGAAAAACTAAATAGAATAAGCTATGATCAAAATCAATCACTATGATCGCTGTCTAACTATTTTCACACAATTGTAATTACTCACATAAACTATTACGTCAATGTTTTTGAGAAGTTTGTAAGAAGCGATGAAATATTTAAAAAAAAATTTGAAATCTGTCAATATGTACCGACCTGGTTAAATAAAAAACAAGAAAATTAAAGTACTGACAGTGATTCCAAGCAGGGTACACATATGAAATTATTAAGACCTTGTCGGTGAAAATTTTGAAAAATCTGGATTATATAGGGTGTCTTGAATTTTTCAATATTTGCTTTCACCTTGACAGTTTTAGGCACTTGGAGAGAGTTTCCAACGATTAGTTTTAGTAAATTTTCAAAGACCAAAAAATAATAGATTACAGAGGAATTGAAATTTAAAAAAAATAATTTTTTATTTTTAGTGAATGGTTATCAAAATGTTAAATTTTGGAAGAGAAAGTGGAAATTGACTTTCACCGGAATCAAAATTTTTTAGACACCCTATTATTATTTTGTAGAGAAAATTACGCAAAAACAGAGAATTGACAGCCAAAATGAATATCAAGTTTAATGAACCGAAAAGCAAAACTAATTACATCAAGAATTCTCCATGGAATCAAAATTTTGCAAGAATAAATTGGCCTGAAAGTCTCTAAAGTCCTTGAAGGGATCCATAGAGATCTAGATTCTCATTTTTTCTATTTCTATCAAATTTCTTAAGATTTGTACTAGATTTCTTGATTAAATCAGTAATTACATTATTGATATCTTCTTCACAAAGATAAATCTGATTACCTACCACTCAACAATCGTGGTTAGATTTTACCAACCGCAAAAATTCATATTTTACCCTAAAACCTCTATTATCAATCAAAAAAAAATGTTCAACTTTGTAAAAACTGGAAAAGGGTGTGGTTTTCTTATAAAACAAACGAAAAAAAAAGTGAAAATGTTCAAATGAAGTTGTAGTAAAAAATAATTTGATGAGAGTTTCAAACTACTTCACAATTTTTTTCTACTCAATTTTCCCATCATTGCTTTCACTTTTCACAATTTCCGCCCTCAGGCTATAAGTTTAAAAATATATAATAAAAAAAAACAGGTTAATACTCTTCCGTTTTCCCTTGTTTTTTTATTCCTGCAGGCAATTAAACTCATGACTCTTAAACAAATACTACCCACACTACCGTTAGGCTTTGGCAGTGAAAAAATAGGAAATCCTTGTTTTGTTGATACACTGACAAAATGCAGATTGAAGAGTATAACGTGAATAAGAAAGAAAAAACGAAGATTCACATGAACAAATTTACACAGTACGAAAAAAAAAGTGTAAAAAAAAAATAAAAAGTTTTGCACAAAGACATGAAAGTAAACAACAAGTTCTATTCTTGAATTTAGATGTTACAAAAGAATATTCCGAATTTTGTAGTATCATGGTAAAGAAACGAAACTCAAAGAGTTAAAGTCTGGAGTTTTGTAATATAAAAAGGACATCTTATTGCCAAAAAAAGTGTCTTTGAATTTCAAAACACGTGCGAAAAGACGTAAGTGATGGAATGCTGCAGTAATTTATTGTTATAAAGAAACTATTCTGCATCGAATCCAACACCAAGATGGTCCAAGTAGATCGATTGTCCAAAAAAAAATGAGCTTATAAGCAAAAAAAAAAGACTCGTTCCATTACTTCAAAAATAAGGGACTTTCGTGACATTTATTTAGTGCTAATTCAAACTGACAAGGGATTGAGATTGAAGATTTTATCCAATAAAAGCTGAGCTGAGTCTTAAAAGCCACAAATAAATCCCTTCTGTTGGTTTTTAAAATTATATCCCCATTTTATCAAAGGTGGGAGTGCATGACAAGATGTATTTTACCATCCGGTTTTGAAAATTTGAAAATATTTTTATGTTGTTATAGATGTCATTTTGACCAATTTTTGTCATTACACCGATCAGATTCTATGTAACAGTTGCGCTGTAGTGCATCTNACTGCTAATTCAAACTGACAAGGGATTGAGATTGAAGATTTTATCCAAGAAAAGCTGAGCTGAGTCTTAAAAGCCACAAATAAATCCCTTCTGTTGGTTTTTAAAATTATATCCCCATTTTATCAAAGGTGGGAGTGCATGACAAGATGTATTTTACCATCCGGTTTTGAAAATTTGAAAATATTTTTATGTTGTTATAGATGTCATTTTGACCAATTTTTGTCATTACACCGATCAGATTCTATGTAACAGTTGCGCTGTAGTGCATCTTCAATTATAAGGAATCTCACATCATTTTTATGAGATATTCCCCAACTAGTAAGTAGGCGCATGACAAGTGGCAAAAGGTGACAAAATTATACTCAAATCCTCAAAACGTAAAGCGGTTCATGGGCAACAGATTAAGAACACAAATCAATTTCATAAGAAAAAATAAGTCAAGTAAAGTATAAGGATTTATAAAAACTGTCTCAAATAGAACAGAACACCCTCTGTACATATTGAATTTGATGCCCTGTAAGTGGAATACACATTGATCAGGAGAGTATTTTAAAATATTTAACTTTAAAGTTTCAGTTGAAAACGGATCGAACGGTAGGTAGAACTAATGTTGCCAGAAACTTTGCTACTGCGCAACCGCTACATACAATCTGGTTGACTTAATGACAAAAATTGGACATTACAACATCTACAACAAAATACATTGTTTTTCAAAGTTTTAAAACCAAGTGAAAAAATGCACCTAACTGTGTGCCATATCCTTTACATGTTGCCACTTTGAATTAATTCTGAATTAATTTTAACTAAATAAAAATAATAAAAAAACAGTGGAGAAAGATGTAGTCATTTCAAACGAATGACTAGGATTACTAGTTACTAGTTACTACTAATAAAACAATTCCCAATTTGCCAATAATAAATCTTCTAAGGCTAGGGTTTCTAGTTTCCGGTTCAATAAAAATTTATTGCTTCATTGCTTTCACATAAATTATGAAAAAAAAAAAATGTTCGGAAGTGAATGAAATTTATGAGACTTGTTCAAAAGCAATAATGAATGATCTTTGAAGATCAGAAAGTCATAAAAATGCACTGTGAGACTCAATAACACAAAACTAGCACACTCAACTGATTAAATTAAAAGGTAAAATTGGTATTAAAAATTTTTTTGTTTTAATGGTTAGAAAGGGGTTAATTATTTACAAAAAAAGTGTTTTGTACGGAAATTTTTTTGAATGACTAAAGTGAAAGTGGATCAACCTATAAAAGATTTTGCACTGTTTTGAATATTAAACGACTACTTTCTAGTCCATTTGGTTAGACGACTATTGAGTGGAAAGAAAAAGCATGAAAAAAAAAATACTGTTCAATTTTCAACGCATCGGTTTCCGGCCTTTTACTTTTGCCCATTCAGTCGAATGGTTTTCTCTCTCCTTTCTCCACTCCTCCGCCTAAAATGATATAGATACTTTCTCTGACTCAGTTTTTTGGTCAGTCGTCAGTTGCCTTTGGACTTGAGACTGTCTCCTAGAGTACCTTCAACTCTATCAACTCCAAGTGATAGTTGACACGAATTCAATTGACCAAGAATCAACCAGGCAAGGTAAAATTAAAAATTTTTGAAGAAAATAGAAGAATTTCTTAGTAAATAATATTGTAAATTTTCTATCCTTTACTTTCCTCGCATTAACTCTTGATGTGCAGTACTCTAAATTTTTTATATACGATACTCACCCATGTTGCCAATTTTATTGTTAGAATCTTTCGATACTCTTTCAATCTTATTGGATTTTACAAAATGAATTGATTTTCTATCTAAATTAGTCAAATTATTGGAAAAAATTCAGACCAAAGCACATGTAAAAGTCCAATGAGTAGGAGAAAGTTAATATCCGGTAATTATTTACCGATGAAGGATCCAATTTCTTATAACTTATATGTAGATAGCATGAATGACAAGTTTTATATTGTCGATATTATGTATTACTGACATGGACAGTTGACATGCAGATGTTACGATTGTAATCATACTAAACTAAATTTATTACATAAGCAAATTTGGCAAAGACACATTCTTTTATTACAAAATATTTGTCAAACATCCAAAAAAATATGTTAAACGATTATTTTTTATTTCTTCTTCTTAATCCTCTCTGAATTTTTTAGATTATTTTTATTGTTTAAAAATCTCTCCATGAGTTACAATATAGAAACTTGAGCTTAGCGTAATTTTTTTTATACCTCCTCATCATATTTTTTTTTTACCAGTAGAGATTTTTTAGAATTTTTAGGAAGTGAATTTAAAAAAATTGGTATAATTTGTGTCCGTGACAGACCGAATTGGATTTTCGACCAAGTCAGCTAATTCAAATGGCAGCTGGAGCAATGACATCGAGTCCTTCGACCGGATCCCTTAAGGTGAACTTAGATCGATGTGCCAACTTCATGAGACAGTTTCGTGATCCACAAAGCCGAGAGCTTAAGAAACTCACAGCGAATCAGTTTATGGAAGTTTGGAGTCATTACGACAAAGACGGTAGGTGACAAGACAAAAAATGTATATAGTAATTACAACAGTCTGATGACTCCGACATCGAAATTTCTCAATTTAAGTACTTTGAAAACCGTGGATTAATATATAATAACTAGAATGACTTAATTTTCTTTTGTTTTTTTTCTTTGTAGCCAATGGTTACATTGAAGGGACGGAACTTGATGGATTTCTTAGAGAATTCGTATCCAGTGTCAACTCCAGCGACACAAGTCCAGAAGTAAGCTAGAATTTCGATAAACATATTTGATGATGTACGACTCTTTTATCATCACACTGATGGTGATGAAGGGTTATTGTGTCACATAGGTCGTGTCTGATGCAATGCTAGTGGAGCTCAAACAATGTTTTATGGAAGCTTACGATGACAATCGAGATGGGAAAATCGATATTCGCGAAGTAAGTATTATAAATAATATGTAACCAGTCAATTAAATTAACTCTTCTTGTACTCAATTCGTCACTTCCTGAATTTCAAACTACAAAGTACAAAGTCATAAATATAGTAGTATAGTAACTGATTAGTTAAAATTGAAATTGAAAATCGTCCCTTTAAGTCAGAGAATCTAAGTAAGTTAAACTACAATTCCCTGAGGTTCAACCTAACAACCATAAAGTACTATTTAGAAAAAGTTGTTCATTGGGTCGTGTCCAATGTCAAGCCCTTGTAATCAATTAGTTTCACTTTTACTCCCATGTCATGGTTGAGAGTTAGAGTGACTTGGAGTAAAGAATAGGGTCAACTTTGCTTACTTAACTAACCAGAAAGAATCTTCATTGACTTTTTTTTCTTCTTTTCTTTCCTAAACTATCAAACTGAGTGGTTCAACTTTCACCACAAAAATTGAGAGATACGAAATACTCTAAGAGTACTCCGAGAGTTAGAAGTAATTGGAGAAAAAATCAATACACTACTTATAGTAAGGCTTTGAGTACCGTCAGAGTGTCAATTCTAAAGAAAGTTCTTCCAAGTAGAATTTATTCTGTTTGAATTGATGGATCTTAGAGACAGACGAAGAAAATTTGCTTTCTTCGACGACATCAACGGATTTGACAATACCGAATATCTTCCAACATACTCATTTTGAGGACTTAAAAAAAAATAATTTTTTTTTTCTACCGAAAGAAAGTTATCGAAAGTACGGATTTCCTTGAATTTCCTTGAATTTCCTATTATGTTTGTGTACTCAACTGTATAATCCAGTTGATTATAAATCAAAATACGAAAGGAATCATTCACCCATAGTCATACCCGACTTCCTTTGACTACCACTTCTTTTGACATCCTTTCACCAACTTCTTTATAACTTTCAAAGACCACTACTACAGCCATTAGGAACGATTAACTTCAAAAAATTTTGTTCAAGAGAGTATTAAAAAAAATCTATAACTTTCAGTCTCGGCTAGAACTCTGTTGTTTTTCATACTGTATGTTCGTAATAGTTGAATTCAATCAATTAGATGAGTGGCGCATGTTAGATGACCATTAAAAGTCTTCATTTACTTTCTCTGATCGTGTCCTGAACCTTGGTGATAGAAATTTTCAAGAGGTTCATCATTCCTCATTCCTCATTGGTTGATATTAAAAAGAATTAGAGTCAGTCACGATCAAATTTGGGACTTGTGTCCAATGTGAGAAAAATTTTAGTTGTTATTTTTTTAAATTTAGTTGTTTTTGAGCTTAACAAAAAATTTTTTTTTTGAATGAAGGAATAGGACGATGACTCTGGTAGCTCCTCCCTCTCCCCACCTTTCTCTAAGAGTCGTTTTACTTTATTTCAATAAATTATTGACTTTTTAGTTTTTAATGGGAAATTTTGTAAATGAAAATTGTTTAGTACTTCATAACTTACTCTAAGAATAATGGATAAGATTGAAGTTTAGAGTAACTTAAATAGTGAAAATTTAATTTATATTTTATATTCCGTTGATTTCAGTTAGCACAGCTGCTACCGATGGAAGAAAACTTTCTCCTTCTCTTCCGTTTTGATAATCCATTGGAGAGTAGCGTCGAATTTATGAAGGTAAACTAACTCTTCAGAATACTTTGTAATTATGTAGTAAAAATAATGGTAGAAATTTGGTCTCTTTAAACTAAAAGAGTATAAGTAACCTTGACTCTTAGTCTCAAGACATGATAAAGCTTTCTCTTTTTTCAAATGGTCCGCCCACTTTCTCTTAGAGAAGCAAAAAAAAAAAAACTTTCAGGTGAGTCCATAATAGTGAAAGTTAGAGAAAAAAGGACTTAGGTTCTTACTTACTTCCAACCTAAAAATTCTGACGTAAGTTAGTTCTCTGTTTGAGCTAATTTTAGAGAAGAGAAAGAAAAAAACGAAAGAAGCAGGGACGTCAAAATACATTAATTCAAGGGAAAATTACAGAGTGGTTAATCTTATTTTGTAAAGTCTGTTTGAATTTTATTTTATTTTGTAAGTCGAGGGTTAATTTAAAAATTAAAATAAAGTAACTACTGTGCAGAATATAGATAAATTTGAGTAATTTTAAGTTTAAGGGGGTTGGAGGATTTGGGGGTTACGTTAAAAAAAATTTTGAATTGTGCGCCACTTTTCTGTTTTATTAGTAAATATCCTTAGGTTCCACATAGGTTGGAGAAAAGTGGAGAAACAGAGTGTAAAAAAATGTTACTTATTAATACAACTGAATAATACAAGTTTGGAGGTTTTTCTTTAAAATTTTTTGTTCATATTTCTATTCTCTTCATTTACATAATTAAGTAAGAGGTAAGTTTTTTCTAAAAGAGTTTTGTCTCATTCAGTAGCCGACGTCTTATTTAGAGAGTTAAGTTATTTACAAAAGCTAGAGAAGATGAAAGTCGAGAAAGTTTGTTATAAAAGTTTGTTCAAGTTATTTACGCTACAAGTTTAGCTCAGATAGGATCATTTTACTGAAGCATTATAAAAAGTTTTAAATATCCCCGCGTAGATTTTTTCTTGTAGTTTAGAAGTCTTTGATTAAAGTCCTTGATGGCTTCTAGCTACAACCAAATTAATTCTGTTCATTGTTTCTGACAGAAATTGAATAGATACAGGGGTATCCAAACTTTTGTGTCTTTGTATATGTCGTAGAATTTGAATTTTCAAACATTTTATTCAAATTTACGAAAATAAATAGTAACTTTAACCTCCTTTTTTCAAATATGTATATTTCAAAAACATTTGAATCTCATACTTCTTACAACTATCTCAACTAACCCCATTTACTTTCAATAGCATGTAAAAAAAATAAATAAAATTCATAGTCATAAACCAACCCACGCCAATCTACCATTACGGAATACTCTCACGTCTTTCATTTTTCGCGCGCATTGAATCACTCAATTTAAAAAAAAATAGTGCTTTCAGTTGCCTTTTTGTTGGAACATGCTGTACTACTTCATTTCCCATTATGTCACAATTTTTAAAACAATTCATAGATATAGAATGTTAACCACATTGTTCAAAATAATATTTCTTGTCGTTTAAGGAAATTAACCCTTTGACTTCAGGACCCAAACAATTTTGCCAACCCTGTATTAAATGTAATCATGTAAAGTTCAAAACAACGTTGAATAATTGATTTTATTCAGACGAATAAATCCAGAATCAAGTAATGAAGTAAAATATAATTATATATATATATATATATTTATATAGATTTGGAGAGAATACGACACAGATGGGAGTGGATTTATTGAAGCAGACGAGCTAAAAGTAAACTTACATGTTAATTTTTTTAGTAAATCAAAGTTAAAAAAAAATTTTTTTTTTGTTGGAGAAAGTCCTANGCTAAAAAAAAAATTTTTTTTTGTTGGAGAAAGTCCTAAATGATGACAGGTGGATCTTTATCTAAAAAAAAAAAAATCTTGTGCTACTTTACAGAATTTCCTGAGAGATTTACTACGAGAAGCAAAGAAAATCAATGATGTTTCCGAAGACAAATTGATTGAGTACACAGACACAATGGTGAGTGAGTATCCTCGTAGAAATTTATTCTTATAGACTCTTTCACTACTTTCTCTTCATTTTAGACCCATTCTTCTCTAGGATTATTTATGACAGTAATTTTCTATCCACATTCAGAGAGTGTCATTTAAAAATTTCATTCTTAAAAACCTCTATTTTCTGTCTAATGTACATCTCGTTTAGTTAATAATGAAAAAGAGAACAGAAAGACAGAGCAGCATTCGTTCTAAATTATAACGACTTTCTTCAAATAATTCCCGCTCGTAATCAAGAAAATCTTCCACAGCACTAAGNCCAAATTATAACGACTTTCTTCAAATAATTCCCGCTCATAATCAAGAAAATCTTCCACAGCACTAAGAGCGTTAATAATGTTCATTCTAATGAAAAAGCTGGAGATCAATTNATAATCAAGAAAATCTTCCACAGCACTAAGAGCGTTAATAATGTTCATTCTAATGAAAAAGCTGGAGATCAATTTAGGTTCCTATTGTGTTGTTTATATTAAAAATCTCTTTTTATAAAATATCATCTATTTTCTTAGAACTTATACATATAGTTCTCATCAATCAATTTCCATCAGATCTGCCCTCATTCTCCGCTTTTCAACTTTTTATTTTTTCATCCAGCTCTCAAAAGTCAATTGACTATTTCAAATTATTGAGTAAAGATGACATAGGGAGTTGAGAATTAGGTTATAAAATTATATTAGAAAAATTCAATTTTTTTTCTTCTTCAAATTTTGTACAATAAAGTGAAAGTCAGAGGCGTTTGGGAGTTTTAGAAGTTTAGGAGACAAGTACATTATTAAGGTGATGGAACGGAAATAAATTAAAGTACTCAAGGATCTTTTGAATAAATGATGAGTAGGACTGTCGAAGGCTCAAAGTNTGGAACGGAAATAAATTAAAGTACTCAAGGATCTTTTGAATAAATGATGAGTAGGACTGTCGAAGGCTCAAAGTTTACTTATTCAAATATGAGTATCTTGGGTTTCATAGTAACCTCTTTTTAGTGATGTATTATTTCCTCCGGTTCTTATTTCCGTTTTTATTATATTGAAACGGAAGAGAAAATATTTATGTAATGATTATAATCAAAAAGATGCTTTATGATACTCATCTAATTTCATCATTTCCGTTTTTTTTTAGCTCCAAGTCTTTGATGCAAATAAAGATGGAAAGCTCCAACTCTCGGAAATGGCCAAGTAAGACTGAAAAAAAAAATTTTTTTTTTCTTTTTTTTTTTTTCGTTTTATTTGAACTACTAAATTAATTAAATTTGATTCTAAAAGTTTTCAATTTACTCAATCCTTTTAGTAATCATTTACATAATCTCAAACTACTGAAAAGTAGAGCTTTTCCTTTGATTGGTTAGTTATTTTTGTAACCTAGGATTTGAAAATTCCAAAGCGTGGGATTAAGATAAGAGAAAGCAGTTGGTGAAAAGCTTAATTCAAATTCTTTCAACGAGGCATAACAACCATTGTTAAAAATTCAATTCAAATTTGGAGTGAATTTATTTTGTAAAATAGAAAGTAATTCAATTTAATGGGAGGAAAAAAGCCCCAGGGTAGATGTTGTCATTTGGATTAGAAGGGTTGTAATTTTGTGGTTTAGATTGTTAACCCATTGACTACTAAGGGAAAAANATGTTGTCATTTGGATTAGAAGGGTTGTAATTTTGTGGTTTAGATTGTTAACCCATTGACTACTAAGGGAAAAAGAAGGATTATGTAAAAATTTTTTTTTTTTTTTTTTTTGTATCCGTCCGTCTGTCTGTCGGTCTGTCCACTTCTCAGTTAGTCCTTTTTGTCNTTTTTTTTTTTTTTTTTTTTGTATCCGTCCGTCTGTCTGTCGGTCTGTCCACTTCTCAGTTAGTCCTTTTTGTCTATTGTTGTTTTAATATAATCTTTTGGGTTTTTGTTTGTTAGGTTGCTACCTGTCAAAGAGAATTTCCTATGCCGTCAAGTCTTCAAGGTAAGCGAGGTATAGACGTAAACTTTTTTTTCATTTCTTATTGTCATCGTCGTCTCTTTTGTGTTGTGAGCCTTTTGTCTCCTTTCCCTGCCTTTCTCTGACTTCTAGTATTGTTACTATTTTATATAGTAAAGTATATTTCTTTTTTTTTTTGATAATTTCCAACTCTATATCAGTTGTCAGATAGTAAAACTTGAGTATAACAATTTACTTTCTTTTTTTATCTCTCAAGTTTAAAACTTTTTTTTTTTNTGTCAGATAGTAAAACTTGAGTATAACAATTTACTTTCTTTTTTTATCTCTCAAGTTTAAAACTTTTTTTTTTTCCTCACAATATTATTCTTGGCAACATAATACGTCTGTCTTACTTCTCTAGCCAAAACTTTCTCCCAAAATGCTAAACATTATTTTCAGTAATGACAGACAAGGAGTCATGGGAATGGTGATTGAGTACTTTCTTTCTATCTATTCATTATTCACACAAGAGTTCCGTTTTATGAACCTAAAAAAAACATCAAACTTTGAGCCGCAAGCTATCCCTATTTGTTTGTTTTTTCTAGCCATCTCTAGTATATAATTTGTAATTGTGTGACATGATGAAGTCCCTCTAGGATTAATGCATTACTACTTCTAAAGCCTTTCTGCCAAAAAATATTTTCACTTTTAATACAAGAAAAAAACCTGACATCGTCGGTTGTGTTATGTGACAAGTAGTAGTTTACTTTATAATAAATTATTAAAGTATTTTTTGTTTTTTGGTAATGTGACTTGTAACCCTCTTAGCTCTATATCTAATTGCTACATTTTTAATAATAATCCCTTCTTTCTCGGGCTTTCTGTATCCCTTGCTTTCCTACAGGAGGGAATTGATGTAAGTAAAAAACCAAAAATCTTCCAATAAGAAAAATTACCTTATTTTTCCATTCTTTCACTTTGGAGACAATTTTGGTTTTAGAAATTCATATGCTTGCTCATCAATATTTTCTTTGACATGTTTGCATGTGAAGATGAACCTCCAAATTGTGAAGGAAGCAATCAATGTGCTTGGCTTTTTGAATCTGATTTGTTCCTTCATTTTATATTTTGTTATGGATTTTTACTTTCTCTTTTTTGCTCTCAATCGTCCAGAAATAAAAAAAAATAGTAAAAGAACAAACGAGAAGAAAGGAATTAGAGAGTTTAACTTTCTACTCTCGGTGATAAGAGTGTTAAGATCCAATGTTTTTTTTATATATACCACTCTGCATGTGTTCCCAATTTTAAATTTGCTCCAGGCTATAGATTAATAAGAAGTTCGTTGTAGGAGACTTTCTTTAACTTTCTCTTATAGTTTTCNTCTGATTTGTTCCTTCATTTTATATTTTGTTATGGATTTTTACTTTCTCTTTTTTGCTCTCAATCGTCCAGAAAGAAAAAAAAATAGTAAAAGAACAAACGAGAAGAAAGGAATTAGAGAGTTTAACTTTCTACTCTCGGTGATAAGAGTGTTAAGATCCAATTTTTTTTTATATATACCACTCTGCATGTGGTCCCAATTTTCAATTTGCTCCAGGCTATAGATTAATAAGAAGTTCGTTGTAGGAGACTTTCTTTAACTTTCTCTTATAGTTTTCCNAATTTGCTCCAGGCTATAGATTAATAAGAAGTTCGTTGTAGGAGACTTTCTTTAACTTTCTCTTATAGTTTTCCAATACACTACTGTCAGTGCTTAACAATGAGAATTGTGTTGTTTTTTTTCGTTCCCAATTTCATTCAGTAGAGTTGGTAGTTGCTTTCTCATTTTTTATAATAAGAAGTTGTAGACTCTAGGCTGTAGGCTATATCTCTTCAAAAACAACCATTAATAGTAATGAAAATAAATGTATTTCAAATCTTATCAAACATCTATAGGGTTCAATTTCTTCTACACTAAACCCTAGCTAAATNGAAAATAAATGTATTTCAAATCTTATCAAACATCTATAGGGTTCAATTTCTTCTACACTAAACCCTAGCTAAATGTTTTTAACCCTTAGTTTACCAAAAAAGAAATTTTTTTTGTTTCCTTCCAAAAACTGGCAAAACAAAAAAAAATAGCACAAATATGTAAAAAGACGTAAAAAATTTGAAATATNGAAAATAAATGTATTTCAAATCTTATCAAACATCTATAGGGTTCAATTTCTTCTACACTAAACCCTAGCTAAATTTTTTTAACCCTTAGTTTACCAAAAAAGAAATTTTTTTTTTTCCTTCCAAAAACTGGCAAAACAAAAAAAAATAGCACAAATATGTAAAAAGACGTAAAAAATTTGAAATATTACTACTAAAGTAAACATAAAATTCAGTTTTATTTTTAAATTCCTTTCTCTACACTGTTACCACAATTTTCTAGACATGCATATATTATTTTGGCTATTTAAATACAACGCTGATGGAGTCTATCATTACTATAATGAGTAGTTGATTACTATGGAATGATTCCAAAGTCTCAACGTATTGTTTCCCAGTAGTTATTATTGATTTATTGGGGAGAGTTATAGTAGAATAAATTAATAGGATCATTCTTATTATGATTGAGAGGGTATATCATCCAAAAATTATATGTAACTCTTATAAATATACAGGAAGAGAGAAAAACACGCAACTTCATCGACCTAGCCCTTTCGTTTTTAGTAAGTCGAGGGTTAAAGTTTTTTACAAAAAAAAAAGTTGAATTCACCACTCCTTTCTCTATATACCCTCATGTTAGGAGTAAAACTCTTTAACCAGAATCCTCACATGTGTTCAGTAGAATATAGGAATCGAAGAAGGTGCTATGAATTCTTTAGTAGATTTGGAAAAAAATTCGCCCGAGTCTTTGTAAACTTTCGAGTTTTCCAAAAAAAAAAACAAAAAAACAAACAACCTTGTTTCCATTGACTCGAATCATAGGTCTTAGTTTCACTTTCTTCCGTAGAGCGTATTAATCATTAATGTACAAAGCGGAATGAAAGTGTTTAGTTTCTCCCTGCAAAATCTTATTTCACAACTAACACCATATTTTTTTGGCACATATACCGAACAATGAAAGTGTAGAAATCACTCTATATGATAATGTGAATTTAACTCTCTGGCTACCGTATGGTACTTGGTACTTCCTGCTGTTTCTAAAAGGAGTTGAAACTAGAGAAAGCAACTTTCACTTTTTTTGTCAAAAAAAAATGGTTCTCAATTCCTTTTTATATTAATTTTGTGTACATTTGAGATTGAAATTATGAGGTAGTTTCTACTTACTACAGAACACAAAATATAAAATACAAAATACACATTACAAAATACAAAATACAAAATACAAAATACAAAATACAAAATTACAAAATTACAAAACACAAAATACAAAATACAAAATAATACAAAATACAAAATACAAAATACCAAATGCAAAATACAAAATACAAAATACAAAATACAAAATGTGACATTATTATCCCAAGTCTCCATCTGTTCCCATTGGAGCAGAAATTTCAACTGAAGAGCTTCTTTGTCATATTATTATTTCCATCGCTTTGTAGTAATAAGCTTTAATTAATTATTGAGTTGTCTAGTGTTTTGTGAGAATTCATGTTGGGTGCACTTCAAAATTATACCGGTGAAACAGGTATTATTAATTCATTATGTTAAAAAAAATTTTTATAGGGTGCTACGAAACTGACAAAAGACGATATTGAACGGGTTTTTGCTCTCTATGATCGGGTGAGAGGAGTTTCTCACAATAATTAATTAACTTCCTCTCTTTAATCCGCTTTTTTCTCGGAGTAAAAAATTTTTAATTAAAATTTTATAAATAAAATTAAATGTAATTTTTTATTTAGGACAACAATGGGACGATAGAGAATGAAGAACTTCGAGGATTCCTTAAGGATTTACTCGAGTTGGCGAAAAAGGTTTGTTATTTAATTTAAGTTGGTAAAGTAAAGAAAAAATCGCTCTGTACATGTAGAAATTTTTGATGAGTTTTGAAAAAAAAGAAGGAAGAACAATGTTGCATGAATGAGTCTGCATGGCTGTCTTTCTGTTTTAATTTAGAAAATATTAATTAATTGTTGAAATCAATAATTGTTTACTTTCTTCTTTGTCACTGTACCTTTTGTCCGTATGAAACTGGGTAAAAATGGGCTTAAAATAATTTTTCGTTTTCCTAATTTCTCATTTAAAAAGCAGGACTATGATGCCCAGGATTTGTTGGATTTTGAAGAAACAATTCTTCAAGGCTGTGACTTTAATCATGATGGAAAAATCAACAAGAAGGAATTAACAATGATTCTACTGGCATTATCAAAAACTCAGGATGACTAAATTAATTAAATTAATATTTTGTTTTTGTTTTTAAATAATTAGGTCAAGGTTTGCTAATTACACTGACTCATTACATTTCTCTTAACCAAAAAAAAAAAAATAATAACCTAAAATAACGCTCTTGTTTAAAAAAAATTAAGAATTATAAGCTTTCTTTCCAAGTGTCTCAATCCTTAGCTATTGACAGCTTGAAAGAATATCTATCCTAAACTGTGTTAAATAACTAAAAAAAAATTAATCGGTTGTTATTGAACCTTTGCACAAGTTTTAGGGAACATTGCATGAAACCAGAAGGAGTGAAAGTGGAAAGTGGAAAAGTGAAAGTAGGTTTAAGNAAGTGGAAAGTGGAAAAGTGAAAGTAGGTTTAAGTTTTTCATAACAATTTTCTCAATCCTGACCTCTGATAGGTTCTTTCTCTTTTTTTNAAGTGAAAGTAGGTTTAAGTTTTTCATAACAATTTTCTCAATCCTGACCTCTGATAGGTTCTTTCTCTTTTTTTAAAAAAAAAAGCGGCCATAAATCATCAAAACCCAGGGGCAAATTTGGCATTGAAAATTTTAACTTTTTTTTTACATTGAAATAAAAAAAACATAATATAATTTATTCCAAGTGGTTATATTTNAAGTGAAAGTAGGTTTAAGTTTTTCATAACAATTTTCTCAATCCTGACCTCTGATAGGTTCTTTCTCTTTTTTTTAAAAAAAAAAGCGGCCATAAATCATCAAAACCCAGGGGCAAATTTGGCTTTGAAAATTTTAACTTTTTTTTTACATTGAAATAAAAAAAACATAATATAATTTATTCCAAGTGGTTATATTTNTTTGAAAATTTTAACTTTTTTTTTACATTGAAATAAAAAAAACATAATATAATTTATTCCAAGTGGTTATATTTTCCATCTATTTTTCTTTCACAGTTTTTTAGCCAAAAAGTAAGTGGGGGGAAAGTAAAAGTTTTTTTTTTAAGATTTATTTGATTTNTATATTTTCCATCTATTTTTCTTTCACAGTTTTTTAGCCAAAAAGTAAGTGGGGGGAAAGTAAAAGTTTTTTTTTTAAGATTTATTTGATTTTTTGAGTTATGTTGCTTGTTTTCACTGTGAATAATTCATGTGAGAGAATATTCTCATTCATTCCGTATGTTCTACAAAGTGCACCTTTTTTTTTATTTTTTTTTTGGAAAGGATGAAAGTTTTCTATCACCTGAAACGTGAAAAGTGATTTTAAAATTAGAAGAAAAAAAAGTAAAAAAAAATGTATTATACTACATAAATAATAAGGTTATGGGGAAAAGAAATTTATAAATCACGAGAACAAACANTTTTGAGTTATGTTGCTTGTTTTCACTGTGAATAATTCATGTGAGAGAATATTCTCATTCATTCCGTATGTTCTTCAAAGTGCAACTTTTTTTTTATTTTTTTTTTTTGGAAAGGATGAAAGTTTTCTATCACCTGAAACGTGAAAAGTGATTTTAAAATTAGAAGAAAAAAAAGTAAAAAAAATGTATTATACTACATAAATAATAAGGTTATGGGGAAAAGAAATTTATAAATCACGAGAACAAACAGTTCACGTCAGACAAAACTCCAGCAGTATCCAACGGGTTTCTTAATTGTAGCACCAGGTGTTGAAAAAAGTGTGTATGGATTTTTATAAATAATATTTCAAAAATTTTCATTCTTAGGAATGAAAAATAACATCTATTGTTTATTATTATACTTTTTTTATTTAAATTTTGAACACAAAATTTTGTTTCCATTTTCAATTATTGGAAAAAGAAGAGAAGAATGATTAGGATTGTTTTAACCATCTATTCTCTGAAATCTTTTTTGTTTCCGGAAGGAACATAATAATGACTACACATTTGTCGTTTTCTTTCATCTTTGCATTGTTTTTATTATTTTGAAACAAAAAAAAAATATCTTATTTTTTCAGAAATTTTAGTCTCAAATTTTTTTTTTTTTTTTTCGTCTTTTTTTCTTATCTACAATATACTTATTTCAATTTTCTCTGATGTTGTTTGTGATGTAAACTTGCCTGAAACTATATAAGTTAACTCAAAAATAGCTTTCTAGTCAAAAGTTATCTCTGCTTCCACACGTGGCAGTGTGTGTACCTATATTACAAAAATAGTGGCTAAAAAAAATTCTAAGAATTATTTAAAACAAAAGGCTCAAGAAAGTTAAGATGAGCATTGTTGTTGAGAAGCCCCTACAGGCCTTGAATTTGTGAATAAGCGGATAAGAGGCAACAATACAAAATTCAAAAAAAAAAAAATTTTTTTTTTAATTAACACGGATGTAACCTCTTGTTCTTTAAGTCTTGAGTTGGATACTACGATGTTAAAAAGTCGAGTGAAAGTTATTAATTGTAAGAGAAACTTAATTGTCTGTGGATATGACAACAATAGTAAATTTTGAGTGATGGAAAAGTATGAGATTCATAATTTGAGTCTCATTATATCAAAACAACAGAGAAAGTTAATTTGCAAAAAATAAAAATAAAAAAAATAATAATAATACAAGAGTTGTGAGAAGGTTAATTCTTCTTAGATTTTTCTAAAATTCCCCAAACAAATTATAAATCTGAGTGATGAAAATAGCAAGGACAAAAAAGTAGATTTCTATTGTTTTTTTTTCTTTTTGCTATTTAATTGTTCTTATATGTGTTGTGAATTTCAGAATGGCAATAAAGCCTCCTTCTGTTACTTAACCACTATTTCCATTTAAATTTAAATTAATATTCAACGTATCACTTTCACTCATCTGAGGTTGTGAAAATTTTAAGGGAATTCAAGCCTTCCCAGGGCAATTTCTCTAAAAAATTTGTAAAAAATAAAATAAAATTTTACTTCAAAATACTCATATTTATAATCAACTATACCTATTTTCAATTTCCTTAATTAAAAAAAAAAAGCTTAAATTTAAGTTATAAGGAATAATCTTAATTCCTAAAATTAGATTAGTAGAACTTATAATAAATATTATGTAATGGTAGAAAGTCCAAATAATAATTTGCTGTTACTCTGTTGTTAAATCTGTTAAATGATATCTATTAAAATTTAGTTACTATTTATTTAAAAATTAAGAGTTTGGATATTAATTATTAAAAAAAATTGTACCTATATCTAAAAATGAATAATAAAAGTCCAAATATTATTGTGCTTTAAAAAAAAAAAGTTAAAAACTTATTAATATTATTTTTTTTTCATTATTTTTTAAAATTTTTAACAATTGCTCCTTGTTCATTGTCAGATGAGTTGAATTTTAATGAATTTGTTTTATTTCCCAAAGGAAGGTAACACTTTCGGAGACCTTCTTGACACCAATGATAGTCCTGAAATGGTGGTAGAAGAATTGAATCAAAAAGTGTAATATTTTCAAGTAAAATTCCAACCGCTGTGTCAAATCTTCTAGAATTCATTAATTCTATCGCTTGATTAAATTTACCTTCTGATTTTTGTAATAATTTGAGACTTTGAAGCATATTTGTTGGTTTCAAACATCGAGCACAACGAAGAAGTAAATTAAATGATTCTGTTGTTGTTTTACATAAATAAGCTCGACAATTACTACATCGAAAACTGAGATTGTCACTTGATAAATTTTTAAATAATGGCCAATCGTCGATACAAGCTATACAATTACAATCAAACCAATACCTTGATTTTAGGTACAACTGTCGTTCTTCTTTTCTTAACTCTGTGAAAACTGGACCATAATTTTCGGTTATAGGTTCACCACGTTGAATTGTTCGAACAGTACGAACTACCACAGTATCATTGATAAAATACCTAAAAAAAAGTTAAATTAGATAGAAAAAAAAATCCATATTTGAAACAAAAACCAACCTTAAGTCTGAATGAATGTTCATACTCTCCTTTAGGTTGCTTAGAAAAAAAAAAAACCTAATTTTCACTATTAAAGTGAAAGTTTTTACTATTAAAGTGAAAGTTTTCACCATTAAAGTGNGAATGAATGTTCATACTCTCCTTTAGGTTGCTTAGAAAAAAAAAACCTAATTTTCACTATTAAAGTGAAAGTTTTTACTATTAAAGTGAAAGTTTTCACCATTAAAGTGAAAGTTTTCACTTTGAACTTACCGAACAATGGCAGGATTACAAGAGTGGTTGAAAAATGCAAGTGTTGGAAAAAGTCCACCACCAATGAAACAAGACTTGGTCATGTCTGGATCCCAACCAGCTATTTCATGGGCATTAAATTGAAGAGTTTCAAGGATCCTCAAAAATACAATTCCTAAAGAAATTGTAGTGGTCACATCATCAGGATTTCCAGTACCATTTTCTGCTGGATCAGGAATACTCTCATCATCACCAAGTGGTTCCATTGACTCAAATTTCACATTTTGTTTCAAGTTACTGCCTTTATTTTCAAAATTTTCTTTCATTTTTCCGTCTTCATATTTTAAATCTTAAAAAAAAAAACCAACAAGACCGATTAATTATTGAACTATATAGATTCTTGATTCAATCTTCAATCCTTAAGGATCTCAGGTGATTTATAATTGTGTAGGAAGATGAGGTTTTAGCTAAAGCATTCAGCTTATCAAGTTAAGTTAAAATAGGCTCTTGTTTACTTGAATTATACGGTAGAGCCTTTCAACATAAACAAAATTTGTATTCATAAAGTTCATTTGCAAACAATGGATCCATTGTTTACTTTCTTCTTTGACTTTATAAAAGATACGAAAATTTTGGCTTTCTGTATTAATGTTTTGTTATATTCCGTTTATAATACAAACTCATACATCCTATAATGTTTATCTTTTCAAAACACTTTTGTTTCAGATTCCGATTAGTAATTTACACCTTGTGAGCTTAACAACTTTTTTAAGTTAGTCATATCTCGTCTATTCACATTCATCAGAGTGTACTTTGGTTCACTATGTATTAGAACATTATATGAATAAAGCAAAGTCTCAAAATGTCTATTTAGAATGAAATCCGTAAAGACTGAATTCTTTCAGATACTTCCAAACCGGATATCACCTTTGAACTTTTTTAACCCTTGCNTGAAATCCGTAAAGACTGAATTCTTTCAGATACTTCCAAACCGGATATCACCTTTGAACTTTTTTAACCCTTGCCGGACCTAAAAAAAATTGACAGTAGGTGAAATATCTAGACAAACCGTGTACATTATTATACCCATTTTCTTGACTTGCATGAGTATATCTAAGTGTCTAACTATATTATACCCAAAATCCGTAAGATTTTTCAAAAGATTTTAACATGATGATGGTTACAAATGTCTCCTCTTATATCCGGTGACTATACTTTACTATCAATTTCGTTTTTTTACCAGTAAAAGTTCAATTGAGACTAACCCGATGACCTTAAAAGGAAGGTTGACCGTTTCAAGAGAAGAACCAAGAAGAGAGCCATGATAATCCGATGGAAGTAATCTTCGTCGGAGCGTTGTCTAGAATTCGTAACGAGTTTGAAAAGGGATGAAATATGATCAGGACGATATTCATCCCGAAACTGGTACTGCTGATCTCTCCAATTTCCTTGTTTTACTTTCTCTGGGGACACATCTTCAATCTCATTGGAAACTAAAGCCTTCCATTTTCTAATTTCCGGAAACTTGTCCTTCAATGACAAAAAANCATCTTCAATCTCATTGGAAACTAAAGCCTTCCATTTTCTAATTTCCGGAAACTTGTCCTTCAATGACAAAAAAAAACACAAGTGAAACCGTGAGTAAAATTAAAGATTCCTGATTCCTGATAATCTTTGGCAGGTATATAATAGGGGAGAGAGAGAGAAAGAAAGTTGAGGAGGAAACGCCCTTCCGTTCGAACCAGTAGACCGCAGAACTCAAACTTTCTCTACTTGATGAGTCCCATATTACAANAAACGCCCTTCCGTTCGAACCAGTAGACCGCAGAACTCAAACTTTCTCTACTTGATGAGTCCCATATTACAAAAGCACAAAGTTATTAAACTTTAATAAATCTTGTTAACTAATGACTGACCATCAGAATCAGAATCAGGAAAGCAGGAGAACAAAAAAANTAAACTTTAATAAATCTTGTTAACTAATGACTGACCATCAGAATCAGAATCAGGAAAGCAGGAGAACAAAAAAACGCAAACTAAGGGGTATGTTAAGGTCTTATTTTTAAAGCCAAGTTGTTAAACCAATCATTAAAGAAAAGTCAGTAGAAGCCCTTAAGATTTCTAACGATGGTGGGAGTGATTAGCTAAAAAAAAACCGGAAACTATGAAAATAGTAATTACGAAGCTTACTTGAGTAAGAGTACGTAAAGCCATTAAACNAAAAAAAAAACCGGAAACTATGAAAATAGTAATTACGAAGCTTACTTGAGTAAGAGTACGTAAAGCCATTAAACAAGTAATTGAGACACCGGCCAATCGAAGTATACCCAGTAGTTCACATTCATACTGATGGTGTGTGAGCCAAGCCAAATCTCTACATTTCTTCGAGCAGAAAGATACCAAGGCACAATTTGAACATGGAACTGGAGCCCTTAATCTGTATTACAAAAAAAAAAAAAAAAAAAATTCAAGAATAGTATAAAGTATACATAACCTGATGTATACTACGGAAACAAATAAAATTGTACATTGTTTGGAAAAAGTTTGAGGCGGGATAGAATAAATTGCATTATTATTTCCACTGTGTTCAGTGTACAACTAAACTAAAATCAATATCGAAAGTAGAGGCAATAAAATCTAACGATGCACGAAAGAACGAAAGAAGGTTGCACCAATTTCTTTACTATTATTTACAGCTTTTTTCTAATGCCAAAAAAAAATTTTTTTTGCAAGGAAACTGAAAAAAATATATATAATAAAAAATTACGTATAACTTTAGCCAAACACTAGAAACATGCAAAAGTTTAATCTTGATTGGAATCTCATGCCTTTAAAGCTCACAACGCCCATTATGTTTTTTTTTTCGGCTAAAAACTTTCTCCTTTGTGTTAATATACACAGGAGGGCAACAGTGTGGTTAATTTTGAGTATTTATTTTTTTATTTTTGACCACTCCCCTCCTATATCTATCCATATNTATTTATTTTTTTATTTTTGACCACTCCCCTCCTATATCTATCCATATGTAAAGTATTTCAATTCTTGGGGGAAATATGGTGAAAGAAGGGATGTAAAAGTTTGATCAACTCTGTATATTTTGTAATATTGACACTCTGTGTGTACATAATAAATCCTACAAAAATCAAATCATTAACAAACGTTTTACTTACATTGAGAAGCACTGGAAACATTGTTGATGATAAGCTTCTGGAGTTAATACTGAAACATAAGCTNTGTAAAGTATTTCAATTCTTGGGGGAAATATGGTGAAAGAAGGGATGTAAAAGTTTGATCAACTCTGTATATTTAGTAATATTGACACTCTGTGTGTACATAATAAATCCTACAAAAATCAAATCATTAACAAACTTTTTACTTACATTGAGAAGCACTGGAAACATTGTTGATGATAAGCTTCTGGAGTTAATACTGAAACATAAGCTNTTTTTACTTACATTGAGAAGCACTGGAAACATTGTTGATGATAAGCTTCTGGAGTTAATACTGAAACATAAGCTTTCTCTACAACAATTATTTCCCCAGGGAAAATATTTTCATTGGCTACGACATGTCGCCCTTCCACATCGTTTCTCATCAGACTCACTTTTGGCGAAGCATTTCGTAAATACTTTCCTCTTCCTCCAACAACTGTCGGCAAAATTTGTGCTGAATTTGCTGAAATATAGACAAGTACTTGCCATTAAGTATAGAAATATACCTAAGTTAAAACCTAAAATGTAGGTTGTAAGTGAAACCTTTTGTTTCGCTGTGGTTGCAGATGAATCCAAATCCTGATCCAGTGGATCCTTTGAGCAATTTTTCAAGTGTTCCTTTTACTTTATTTTTTTTATCTTCATTCAAATTGACTAATGGATTTGAGAGGGAGTGAATTGCTTGTTGGAACCGTCGAGCAGCTTCTGGATTTTTACCTTCTTGAAAAAAACATCGACCAGAGCGCTCAAATAATTTATATTGTAGTTCTAATGGATAGTTTAGCTCAAGAGCGGAATTAATATCCGCTTGAGCGAGCTTAAATTCTTCCAAATGGAACAACGAAGCTGAGCGATTGGCATAAAGTATTGAAAGATCTAAAAAAAAATATGTTCATAATTACAAAATTACAAAATTACATAATAACAAAATTACAAAATTTGCTTAGTTTGGAAATCAACTGGTTAATAGACAATTTTACACTAAAATTGGACATTATTATATAGCAAACCAATTTTTTCAGTTGGATCCATAAAAGCAATGGCGTTAGAGTACAAATCAAGTGCTTTCTCATTGTTTCCTGTTCTAAATGCTTGATTTCCAGCTCCTTTGAGTAGAATCGCTTTTGATTTGTTCTTTCTAAAATCCCAACCGTCGAGAATGTAACTGATATCTTCTGAATTCCCATTGGCTAAAACTTTTTCAAGGTCATTGTGTTTCCGAATCTCTTCGTCAACACAAGTATTAATTTCTCCAAGGACATTTGTATTTTGTACAATAAGGATCACTTTCTTTGAAGTCTCCGAGGATTTAAACTTTTTCCATGTCTCAACTGACATTTGTGATCTCACAGAATTGGAGACATCCTTTACAAATGACTTCTTTTCAGTCTCCATTTTCTTTGATACAACTACTTTATAAAATTCAAAGAAAAACTCGTTACTTTAGATCTGTCAAGGTATCCAAGAAATTTTACACAAAGAATACAACAAAATGAACAATAAAAACTTTGCCTATTTTTACCTATTCGATCAATTTATTTAACAATGAATTTTAAAATTTGGAGTGGTGGGAGGCTGCTACTTTTTGGTTAATAGAAATATTCGTAACACTTTGCTATACTGATAGAGTAGTAACTTCATGGTAAGTTTTAGCTCACGATGTCTAGCAAAATTTGCCAGCTCAAGATGTAAGAAATGTAGAATAATTCTTTATTTAGAAATCACTATTTTTAGGCAGAGGATTTTTTTCTTCAGTAATGTAAANAAGAAATGTAGAATAATTCTTTATTTAGAAATCACTATTTTTAGGCAGAGGATTTTTTTCTTCAGTAATGTAAAGCTAAATTTTTGAAGACACATTCAGTTTTACATAGCATTTTTGCCTAACCAAAGTCTTAAATTTGAAAATAAACTTTTGAGCATTTGATATTATTCTTTTTTTTTGTGATTTTTTGTCAATTTAATGTGAAATTCGACAATCCAATTTTACAAGTTTTGAATTANAAGAAATGTAGAATAATTCTTTATTTAGAAATCACTATTTTTAGGCAGAGGATTTTTTTCTTCAGTAATGTAAAAACTAAATTTTTGAAGACATTCAGTTTTACATAGCATTTTTGCCTAACCAAAGTCTTAAATTTGAAAATAAACTTTTGAGCATTTGATATATTCTTTTTTTTTGTGATTTTTTGTCAATTTAATGTGAAATTCGACAATCCAATTTTACAAGTTTTGAATTAAAGATTTTACATTCAATTTTGAATTTTCTAACATATAATTTTCTACAAGTTCGGCAACATTGAGAGCACACCCCCAACACAATGTCACTCCAGATCCTCCATGCCCATAGTTGTGGATTATCTAGAAGAAAAAAAAATTTATTTTTGACAATATCATATCAAATTTGGTTACTTAGGGTATTGTATTTATTTGAAAATGAATTTTTGAAAAAAAAATTGAAATATAATTGTACCATTTACCGTAAACGTCTTTTGTTTCGTTGACTTAATTATCTCAGCTTCCAAACGTACGGTTGGTCGTCCGGGTCTTAATCCAACCCAATTACTTAGAACCACAGCGTCCTGCAACAATACATAATTCTTAATTTTTGCAACAATTGTCAATTTGTATACTTTTAAAATTTCAATCTCACTTTTAAACTAGGAAGCATTCGGAAGCATCCACTAGTGATGAAATCAGTATCTTCTTGCGTACTCTTTGTATTCCAATCATTTTCTTGATGAGTTCCTCCAAGTACCACACTTTCTTGACTAAAATGACGACATTAACAACAATTAATTCATGATTTACATAAGATATTTATTATTCTATACGTAAATTTAGTATGTGCATCGTCAATGTATTATTGTACCTTATGCACTAAATTTTTAACAATTTTATAGTTCTTGTAAAATTTGACTACTTTAGCCTACAGAAAGTTGTGATTGTGATGTCGCTATGAATCATTGCTGCAGAGCATTATTTTAATTTTGGCAATAATTAAACTTTTTCATTATTATCGTAAAAAAAAATTAAAAAAACACACACTTATCTTGAAGTTTAAAAATTAATTGCTAAAGATGTTAAAAATTCTCATCTAGAAATAAAATTTCAAGACTTGAAATTAATATCCTGAATAATTATTCAATTCTAAAACGCTCAACAATATGCAGATTAAATAACGATGAGATTGACACACAAAAAAAAAAGGAATAAAATAAGTAAATAAATATTACATAAATTGAAGCTTATTTTTTAATATAAATTTAACAGTGAAATACTATTCGGTGACAGACTAATGAGTCATTGTTGACTTTAAAAACTAAATTGAAATTATTACAAATTGATCATTAAAATTCAACTACAATCGTTCAAAATGTCTTTTGTAATTTATGTATCATAAAATTGTCACTACTATTTGAACACATGTTGAGCCTGTTGGAAGTAGTAGTGTTAAAAGTAGAATATGCTAAGGTTAGTTAACTTCATGTAAATATTTAAACAATGTTCCATGTTGTTTATTCAATTGTTACAATTTTTCTGGTATTAAATGCATCTGAAGGAACCATTTTTGGTTTTTGTACAAATTGGAACACTGCGGTTCAAATTGTTTGTAAATCTATAACCTTGCTACATAATTACTTGGTAAATTCAAAACTTGTTTTTTTTTTAGTAAAACAAATCCAAAAAGTTTACTATTATGAATCATAAATTTTTAAATATTTATTAGAATCAGATAGTCCCACACTTTCTGAGTGCTGCAACTCTCCAACACTGTAATTTTCTTATTATAACGCCACATTGTTGTGATCAATTCTGTACACCGGCTGTCAAAGGTGATTGCGAACAATCAACTGGAGTTTGTCGGTGTCAAGGGGTATAAAAGTTATATTAGAAAATTAATATTTAATTAACTCAGTCTAAATGGATATAATATATATTTATATTGTTAGGTTGGAATACCAGTCACTTGTAATATGTACTTCAATGAAACCAATCAGAATACTAATCGACAAATTTTGAGTTATTGTAGAACTAAATGCAACACTGGAGATACCGGGTCTTGTAAAACACCCGCATATGTCAACGATGGAACCAACTACCTTTGCATTTGCTATTGTTCTTAATTTACTGTTAATTTTAATCACTGAAAATAATATTGTTTAAGTGAATAAATATTCAAAAATATAATCACTTACTTTGGAATTATATATCTACCATCTGCATCTGCGCACATGATCAATTGGAAAACTGACGGAGCTTCAACCTTCAAGTTATAATATATATTTTTATAAAAAAAAATCAGAAAAATTCACAACATTATTAAATTTAAAACATGTACCCTTAAGACTTGTCCTCGAATTGGGATCACTGATTCGTCGGAAACTACTTCACGAGCACCTAATCCTGTACAATTGACGACAATATCAAAATTGTCTCCAAGGCTTTCCAGATTCATCACTTTTCGTTCCTCCACATTACCTCCGGCAAGAGTAAACTCTTGGAGAAAGTAGGGTAACAATTTCATTGGTTCACAGGTAAAACTTGTGAAAGAATATCCTTTTCTTTTTTTTTAAAAGAGAGAGAGAGAACTTGTCAACATCAATCCAAATTTTATCTTCTGGAAACCACCTAACGGCTGGAGAAGAGTCCTTAAAATATACCTCCTAGGTATAATTCATACTTACCGTAAAGTTGGAATATTGAAGCGTTGTAATGCGGTTGGTGTGAGTTCATGGAGTCTAAATACTCCATATGGCGGTACTTCATCATTTGAAGTGACTATGGAAACAGGGATTAAGGATATTCCAACTTCACCACCTTCTGGTGTCTTCCAAAGACTCAAAAAGAAGTCAAGTGTCCCTTTAGACCATCTCCTATTTCAAAAAAATAGACATTTTTTTCATAAAATTGGTACTAAAATTATAANAAGTGTCCCTTTAGACCATCTCCTATTTCAAAAAAATAGACATTTTTTTCATAAAATTGGTACTAAAATTATAATTTGAGAATAACTGCACACATAGTACAGTATGTTCCACATTAAAATTTACTATGGTTTCTTCGACTTTCTCCAAAAATGACTAAAGGAACTCAATAAACAACACAAAAGATATCCAAAAGTAAAGTTAGCTCACCAAAATAGTTGTGATTTCAAATCAGCTTAAAAGTTTAGGTTGTTTAANAGATATCCAAAAGTAAAGTTAGCTCACCAAAATAGTTGTGATTTCAAATCAGCTTAAAAGTTTAGGTTGTTTAAATTTTTTTATTAAATTCAACTACCTACTAATTCTCTTTTTTCGATTTTGGGAATAATTGTTTCCAGTTAGCATTAATACAAGAACTTGAAGACATCTGATGAGTATTATTTTATAACAGACGAGTATTATTTACACAAACTTAAATTAATTTTTTAATTGCGGAATAACTACCACTACATTTCAACAATCCGGCAGCTTTAAAAAACAGCAAAATCAACTTCAATAAATTTGAATTATAACCNATTGCGGAATAACTACCACTACATTTCAACAATCCGGCAGCTTTAAAAAACAGCAAAATCAACTTCAATAAATTTGAATTATAACCTTCAACTTGAACGTTCAGGATATGTTACTTGTTCGTTGAAGTTAATTAGGAAAAAATAAAGTATTAGATTAATTACACTTATGGTCTGTTGGAGTAAGGCAGTGGTTTATAATTGTAACCGCTAGTAGAAAGCACCGTTGTAAGTCAAAAATGATTAAAAGAACTCAACGAGCGCGTAAAAAAAGTGGAGGATTCTTAGCCAACATTTAACAAATCGATAGAAGGTAGCAGTTCAAAAGTGGGTATACTCACATTTATTAGTTATTTATTTTAATCACTACCTAAATTATTAACCCATTGTTGGTAATTTAATTGATTACGAAATAACTAACCATTAGTGGTAGTTATTTCACAATTAAAAAATTAATTTAAGTTTGTGTAAATAATATTCATCAGTTATAAATTAATAGTCATAATACTTTGTCGTTCCACAAGATGTCTTCAAGCTTGTATTAATGCTAATTGGAAACAAGTCGCAAAATCGGAAAAAGAGTTCGTAAAGTAGTTGAATTTAATTAAAAAAATTTTTAAAAACCTCTAACCTTTCAACTGATTTAAAATCACAATTATTTTGGTGAGCTAAGTNTTAATTAAAAAAATTTTTAAAAACCTCTAACCTTTCAACTGATTTAAAATCACAATTATTTTGGTGAGCTAAGTTTACTTTTGGATATTCCTTGTGTTCATTAAGCTCTCTTATTCATTTTTGGATAAAGTCGAAGAAAGAAGAGTAAACTTTAATGTGGAACATACTGTACATGTACTNTTAATTAAAAAAATTTTTAAAAACCTCTAACCTTTCAACTGATTTAAAATCACAATTATTTTGGTGAGCTAAGTATACTTTTGGATATTCCTTGTGTTCATTAAGTTCTCTTATTCATTTTTGGATAAAGTCGAAGAAAGAAGAGTAAACTTTAATGTGGAACATACTGTACATGTACTCACTCGACAAGGTCTTTTGGGGTATCTTGAAGGAGATATGGCATCAATACTCCAGCAGATCCATCACCTGTTNTCACTCGACAAGGTCTTTTGGGGTATCTTGAAGGAGATATGGCATCAATACTCCAGCAGATCCATCACCTGTTGTATTTGGAGAAAATTTTTCACTAATTAAAGTAATTTCAATTTTAGGATATTTTCGTTTTAAGCAGCAAGCAGAACTCAATCCTATTATGCCTCCACCAACAACAGCAATTTTAACCATTGTTATAATTAATAATTAGCAATGGTTAATTAAATTAGACTTGTAAGTTGGACTAAAAATAATTTATAAATCTTGAGTCAGCCTATCAAATCTATAGTTTAAGTTACTTAGACTCAAATTTGACTAACTGAATTTTATATGGTTAACCTTCTTTACAGTATTTATTTCCATTATCTTAAAGTTTGAAGACATAAACTACTATGATAGTGTAGGTCAAAGGTCATGTACAAAGTGCTGATTGTTGCTACTTGTAAGTTTTTAGGGTTTTTTTTAGATAAGAAAATGTGACTCGAGTCTCTATCTTTTGCTTTAAATTGAGTTTTTAACAACAATAGAACAACTTTCACTTACTTTCACTCGGTAGATGGTTCCTGGGACATGTTAAAACTAAAATCGGGTCTATCCAAAATGCAACATGTAACTTAAATTCCAAAGTTCAAACTCATAATTCATAAACCCTAAGAACTGATGTTATCGAGTTTCATAATATCGTTAACCAAACATGAATTTTTAAATTAATGACTTCATTTTGTTGATATTTTTGAAATTGGCAGATATATTCCCAGTCAACAACACCATGTTAAATTAATGGTAATAACTGCCGACACTGTTAATAAATAAATTTAAAAAAAATCCTAACAACATGTTGCTAGTTTCAAGACTTTTACATAACATCCAATAAGTCACCAAATGCCAAAGTAAGATTTACCGAAAAATTTATCGAAAAATGGGAAGTTTTTGTCAATTTTTAAAATCCTGTAGATGTGGATGTGATGTAAAGTTTGTATCTTCACTACAAAGTGTAGAACAAAATCAACCAAAAAGTACAGTCCTTACATAATAATGTAGTCTGCTTATCGAGAGTTATACTCAAAATGTCAAAAACTTGTACTTTTTAATGAAATTTTTTAAATCAACTACTCTAAATTATTGNGAGAGTTATACTCAAAATGTCAAAAACTTGTACTTTTTAATGAAATTTTTTAAATCAACTACTCTAAATTATTGCTATAAACGTCAATTAACTAATTTCTATGTTTTTAATTCAATTATTGTACTAAAAGAAAGTTACTTAACTCTTCTGAAAGAGTCAAATCAAACTAGATACTTAGTTACAACTTCAACTTCTTGAATAAAATTGAAAAATAAAATGAGACAATAAAATGTCGATAGTCAACTAAGAAATAATTATTCTATTCATCGATTGTTACAAAGGTTTTCATATAAATCCATAGTGACATGTAAAGAAAGAACAGAAGTAGCTTTGGTCATATTATCTTATAGTACTACTGACAACGACAACGAATAATAGTTTTCATTTGGAAATTACACCACGTCCTCTCCAAACTTTAGAATTCACTACCCATTCTCATCTTATATGAAAAAAGTCAAGGGGGAAATTTTCGGGGTGTATAGCTTTGAAGTCCTTATTCTTCATCGAGTCTCGAAATCATTGAGCCAATGCACTCTGCGCCGTCACCCCCTCCGGTAGACAACTATATCCACTTTCACCAACTTTCTCTTCAACGGGCGTTTCTAGAACCTCCAATTTTTATATCCTTTGAAGGACAATATAGAGTTCTTAAGCTCATCTCTACATACTCATCGTTAGGCTGGAAGTTCTCAACATTCGACCCAAACTGGAGTTCTTGAGTACATAACAACGGTTTTAGAAAGTAGTCGAGACTCGAAACCAGAAGCGATACAATACGATACAATAATACAATAATACAATTATTCACTCACAGTTCTCCCAGATACCGGGTAGATAGAACGACTTTCTACAAAAAAAAATTTTTTTTTACCCAACTTAATCAATTTAAAAGCATTTAAGAATGGGATTTGCTTTAGTTGGATCTCGAGTAAGCAAAAAAAAAACCATTTTATGAAATAATTATTTTTAACATTATTGATTTGTTGTCAAATATTTGAAAACTCTGTACAATTTTTATTGTGTAGGGAACAGTAAAAGGAATGCCTGAGGAGTCATTTGACCCTGAAGAAGCCGCAAAAAAACTCTACGAGAGTATGAAGGGCTTAGGTAAGAGAATTCAACTTAAATGACTCAATTATTTAAAAATACATTTTGAGACTTTCACTTATTATTTAAGTGAAAGTATCCATTGCTTTTATACTATGTCCATTCTCCTACCTTATTCTCCTTGTAAAGTTAAAATATTTTTTATTTTTATTTTGTCTACGATGATTTTAAGCTATAAATAAAAAATGCAGTTAAAATTTTTTGTCAGACTGTATATTTTATTAGGAACTGATGAAAATGCAATTACTGATGCAATTGGAGCTCATAGCAACGAACAACGACAAATCATTAAAGAAAAATATAAAACTATGTATGGAAAGGTAAGAAACTAATTTTTTCTTTTATGTTTTGATATTTTTCTGTTGATTCATGGAAAGATTATTGTTTAAAGTTGTTTGTGAATCAAATTAAAATCACAATTTAATAAAGTGATTAGCTATAGAGCAGGGTTATGAGGCATTAAAGGATTTGAACGACGCCTCTGAAAAATTTTAATTAACATTTACTTTCACCATGGATGGGTAGGAGTTAATACATTTTATATGAGCATTGCGCTTGATATAAACGTACCATTGTTTCCAACCTCTTCGGAGTATGTAGTAGTAGTACTCGAGCTGAAGGTTATAAAAACATTGAATGTCTTTCACAAATGAGAACTTGTTCTCCTCAAAATAGTGGTACTTTCTTCCCAACTTGGTTAGTTGGATGCAATAAAAAGTGAAAGTACCGGGTGAAAGTCATCAAAAAATAGCTAGAGATAAAGTTAGGAGAAGCTGTAGCTGAAAATTTTTTGACAGCTGTAAGATATGAAACGGATTTCTATACCTTGTAAAATATATCCACTGACTCCATTTTGAAAAGAGACATGAGGGATATTTTTTTTTTNACGGATTTCTATACCTTGTAAAATATATCCACTGACTCCATTTTGAAAAGAGACATGAGGGATATTTTTTTTTTGGAAGGAACCAAAAACTTTCCAACTAACCATTAAATAAAACATTGAGCAAAGTGTGATACGACNACGGATTTCTATACCTTGTAAAATATATCCACTGACTCCATTTTGAAAAGAGACATGAGGGATATTTTTTTTTTTTGGAAGGAACCAAAAACTTTCCAACTAACCATTAAATAAAACATTGAGCAAAGTGTGATACGACTNTTTTTTTTTTGGAAGGAACCAAAAACTTTCCAACTAACCATTAAATAAAACATTGAGCAAAGTGTGATACGACTGTGGCATCGGCATCAACGGCGTGTGCATAAGACCAAAAATCAATATCTAGTATCATGACAAGGCCCTAGGAGAATTAAAGTGGAAATTTCGTTACATGTTTATTAACTGTGTAGAAAGGAAATAGAATTTCTTCAAATAAAATATTATGGATTTGGTTGGGGAAGTTTTTGTCTTGTGTATACAGTGTAACAATGTACAGTTCATTTTTTTTTGGGGAGTTTTCCTACCATGGAGTAATTGGTGAAAGTTATGGTTGAGAGAAAGTACAAGAAAAAAAAGTTTTCGTATTTTCATGGGTAGTTTGTTGCTGAAGATTAGTTACAAAGTTCTTTAGTTGGACATAACAAAGTTATAAACTTGAGCAACTAATTTCTCAGTTTGTTGTTCCTACTGTCAAATTTATAATTTCTTTGTTAAATTACAAAATAATCTAATTTTTGGAGTCAGACTTGTACATTTCAAAAAAAAAATAAAATTTTCCAGAAGCTAAAATTAGATTTAATCATATCCATATCACATATCATAAAAGCAAATGTTAGAAATTTAGTAATTATGTCAAATATTTTTTAGGAACAGTTACTTGTGTAGCGCTCAACACGAGTAACATGCACAATCCAAAATTTCATGATAGTTACACGTCATTTAGTGAGCACTTGTTCCTTTCGTGAAAGATTGAAATATTTATATGAAATTCTATCCATATGAAATTGTAATAATGAAGTTTGTTATAAGTTGGAATTTCAGATTTATAGTGAAATATTATACGATATAGAAGGTGTTAAGACATTAAGTTGATTAGCCAATGAGATCTTTCGATGGTCACCATTCGTCATTATTATCTTAGTTTAACTACCATCATCGGGTTTTATAACTTGACAAAATGAGTAAATATTGTTACAGTACAGGGTGATTANCTTAGTTTAACTACCATCATCGGGTTTTATAACTTGACAAAATGAGTAAATATTGTTACAGTACAGGGTGATTAATCTTTTCTTGCACCCACTTTCTCCAATTTTACCGTAGCTCCTCCCAACCTATGATGTTGCTGGCAAAAAAGTATGAGAAAATGACGTCATGCTTTCTAGGGTGCAAAAAAACTTTAATCACACTGCAAATTTATTATTATTTACTCTACATAATACATATAACAAAAAAGTTTAATTTCGTTTTTAAAGGAACTTACAGATGACTTATCGGATGAATTGGGTGGAAACTTTGCAAAAGTAATTTTGGCACTTGTAGAAGTTCCTGAAGAGTTTATCATTGATTGTGTTCATAAAGCTATTGCGGTAAGATTTGAATTAATTTANATTCTTTTCTTGCACCCACTTTCTCCAATTTTACCGTAGCTCCTCCCAACCTATGTTGTTGCTGGCAAAAAAGTATGAGAAAATGACGTCATGCTTTCTAGGGTGCAAAAAAACTTTAATCACACTCTAAATTTATTATTATTTACTCTACATAATACATATAACAAAAAAGTTTAATTTCGTTTTTAAAGGAACTTACAGATGACTTATCGGATGAATTGGGTGGAAACTTTGCAAAAGTAATTTTGGCACTTGTAGAAGTTCCTGAAGAGTTTATCATTGATTGTGTTCATAAAGCTATTGCGGTAAGATTTGAATAATTTAAACTTTTCAATTTGAATAACCTTGGAAATGCTAATGGTAATGATTATGTATACACTATCCCTTACCTAAATTTTTCAACTAAAATGAATGAATTTTCTGAATTCTTTCAAGTAGATACGTTTTGATTGGTTTAGATAGATAGGTGTTTGAATAAATCGGATTTTCATATAAAAATCCAATTTTTTTAGTACTTGTTAGTATTTTTGGATTTTTATAAAGCAAAATATGTAAGAAATTACAAAAAACTACTATGTATTTAGACTGTCTATTTAGGCCCAAAATGCTGAAATTTTGTCAAAGTACTTTTGCTTTTGCTTTTGCTGATCGATTTCGTTAACAAAATTTAGTCAAATTCAGTCAAACACTTGAATATTCATATAAGTCAAGAATGTACATGGTTTGTCTCGATATCCCAACTTAGATCCGTAAATCCAAAAAAACAAAAATTATAATTCGATATTCGATATGGGTATTCGATTTGGAAGAATCGAATATAATTTCAGAACTTGCGGTTTCGTGTCAACAAAATACTAAAAAAGAATCATTGATTTTTATTCCCTAGATTTCTGGAATAAATCTGATAAAAAAAAATTTTTTTTTTTCTAGAATTTAATAATGAATCTTATAAATAACATACTGTAGACTGATCTACCGTTACCGTTTGTTATTATGTGTTTTCCAGCCATATGCTTTCTCTTTACTTATCATAAACATTCGGAGAAAATTTTTCTACCTATCTGATTCGAGCGGTTATTTTCTTATATCGTCAGTACCATCGTTAATGTCAACCCCACCCATACATATGGGACCTTTTATGACGTTGACGAATTTTTGAAAGTGCTCTTATAGTTATTATTATCTGTCGCGTGATTCCTACCACTCAAACCACATAAAGTCAAAAATTGTCAAAATACTTTCTCCACAATAAGTCCTTATATCCATATTATTTTATTTCTATCTCCTCATGTCTAAAATATCAGTTACCAACTGGAATTGATTATTTTAGGCACAATTCAACCATATTTAATTGAGAAATTATATTTAAATTACAGGGTTTGGGTACGGATGGTAAGAGTTAGAAAATATTAGTTTACTTTACCTAAAGAAAGAAAGTAAACATAAATGCTTGACTTTTTGTACAGAAAATTCATTGATTGGTCTCCTTTGTGGTCGAACTAATGATGAAATGAATGAAATGAAAGCAGCGTATCTAGCAAGTAATTCTTTGATTTTTTGAATTCTAATGAATTCATATTAAAAGAGATTTTTTGAGTAATCAATTGATTTAAATTTAGAATACGGAAAGGAAATGGAATCGGATGTTGGTGGTGACTTGAGCGGTGATTTAAAAAATTTTATGGTTTCTTTGATGAGCGCTGGAAGGGATGAAAGTGCTGAGATTGATTTTGAACTTGTTAAACAAGACGCAAAGGTTAGTTAAATTAAGTTAATCAATTTATATTATATACACAGTCGTCGACGAATAGACTAATAAGATTTTTGGAACCACCAAAAATTTATCTTATATCCGTCGACCACTGTATTATCCAAAAATCTATCAAATACGCTTTTCAGATTTTTGAATTTTGATAGTCAAAGTTATCAACTAATAAAAAAGATCTTGGTATCATCTTTACGTTGATTTTTTTTTAGGATTTGTTTGAATCAGCTGAAGGAGCAGGAACCAAAGAATGTGCGTTCAACGCCATTTTCAATCTCCGGAACCCAAGGCATCTGCGTGAACTTTTTGATGCCTACCAAGATATAGCTGATGGAAGTACGATTGAAGATCTCATTGAGTCTGAATTTTCTGGAAATATAAAAAATGCATACTTGACAATGGGTAAAAAAACAATTTTTTTTTACAAACTATTAAAATAGAAATTTACAATTTTATAATATTTATATAAGATTTTAGTTATATTTTTTTTTACTTGAAGTGAAAATTATTCGCAACAGTGTTGTATTCCATGCTGAGCGACTTCATGAAGCAATGAAAGGAGCAGGAACTGATGATGACACATTGATGCTCATTATTGTTTCACGATCTGAGGTTTCTACAAATAATTAACTATTTTTAATTAATTCCCACTTTCATTGATTATTTAATAGTATTGTAATTAACTCAGGCGGATTTGGAAGACATTGCGGAGTACTTTGCCATCAAATACGAAAAATCATTGGCTGAAGCTGTTGGAAATGACACGACTGGTGAGCTAATCCGTATTATTTCAAAAGCCAATTGCTTTTGTTTTCATTGACATTGTTTTCCACTTCTAAGGTGACTACCGTGCTATTTTAATTCGCATCATTGGCCAACCTGATCCTGAATAATTGCACAGGTAAGGTGAAAAAGCTCATTTTAACAATGTTATTAATTTCCAGTAACATTATTGTTATAAATACTTCAACAAAGAATATTAATTATTGAATCCTTCATCAATTAATTATTATTATCACGGAATGTAGTTTAAGTAAGTCATCATATTACGTCATATACTTTTAAAACATTATTTGAAAACTCAAAACAAATTACTAAAGTTGTACTTACACTAGACAGTTAACATTTATTCACCCACACTAATGTTATCTTAAGTTTTAGCCGATAGTGGAAGCTTATTCAGTTTACACCGTGTAGGGATAAGTTAACTTTACTGTTAAGCTCACATTAGCATGGGGTGAAATGAAACTGTCTAATAATCAATATTATTAGCGTTAAAAGTTACCAAGATTCGTACGATGTGATGAGCACTATTGAAAAAAAAATTTTTTTTTTCCGTTTTAGACACATTCGAACAAATGACTTGTTAGTGTCAAATCACTAGAAGACAATTATGTCCACATTGTAATTATTTAATTACAGGGCTTAAATTCTTGCAGTTGTCCATTGCGGCAATAGAAGTTCTTGGATGGTAGTGGAGTCTCTTCATTCCATTTGCTTGGTGCCTAAAATAGAACAAAAATTGAAGCATTCATATTCCTCATTGCCACAACATTGCCATGATCAAATATTACAAATTCAGCAGTTGTACGACATTTAAAATTTTAATTCAACCTCTGTCTCTCTACCAAACTAAAAAAAAAAGAAGTAAAAGCAAAAGTCGTCAACTATGTGATGCTTAAAGTATTCTAAAATCTAAAATCCTAAGAATTAATCTCAATCTGTAAGCTTATACAAACTGCTATTGCAAAAAATAAAACCTTACCTGATAAGTGCTTATAAATTCTGTCAATTGTTGTGCCAATTCTTTATTAGATTTCACAAGTCGTTCCAAACTGGAATCAAACGATAAGTGATTCATTTCAAATTAGAACATCCAGAAAGTAAAAGTAAATTGTTTACCTGCTTTCATCCCATAGATTGTTTGATACAATTCTTTCTGACACAATTTGATTGACAGAGGCATCAAATAATGGGAGACCAAAATGACAATCCAGAAGGATCCAATTGTTATACCAGATGTGTGCTTCTTGTCCATCAACTGTGTTCTCTGTCATATCATGACCAGAACTGGCGTTAGAAGCAGGTGCCGTAATTGTTAAATTTAACCGAAGTGATTCAATCTTCTGTTTCCTAGAATCATACACTTGTGGTTTTATTGTTGTAGACGAGTCTTCTAATTCATTATTCATGACAGAGTCCAATTCTTCATCCATGACACACTCCAACTCTTCCTTATATATTTTGGCACATTTATCATCCTTAAACCCATTTCTTGGTTCCGGTAGAAAATTGGGGACTTCAGAAACAAATATTATTTGATCCTCCTCGTCGTCAGTATATCTTAACTCTTCGACTACATCATCAAGTTTCGTTATCCCAGAGAGATTTGTTGTACTGTGACTAGATCTGAATGCAGAAGATGTTGAAGATCCTCGAATATTCATCATAGTTATGTATCCACAAGAAGTTTCCAAATCAACCACTCGGCTCAGTTTCACAATAGCGGGGTGTTTGGCCCAGTTCAAATTTGGATGTGGATTAGAATAATCACCGGAAAATTCTTGCTTCGTATTAACATCAGTTGAACTATTGGGAAATGGGAATGGAATGACAACAGTTGCGGATTCACTCATCATTCCATATGCCTAAACAAAACATAAATATAAAAAATTTACAGAATTCCTAGAAAAGTGAAAAAATATTTTACCTGAACAAAAACGGCGGAATGACAGAGTGCATCATTTAGCGTAAATAGAGCATTAGATCCTGGTATCACTCCTAATGACAAAATTGTTAACTTATCTAAGCCAAAATAATAAAAAGTTGAATCTAGATGGACCATTACCTGGATCATGACCCCAAGATGTGACCAAATATTTACTCTGTTCCTCTAAATCTTCAGGAAGTTCTGTTAATATTGTACCTAAAATAACAACACCATTTGATTAAGGAATGAAATAGAGCCTATTACAGTGACATATATACATACCCCTTGACAGAAGTAATGAGGCAGGGCCATTGTCGGTAACAGAATAGAGAAAGAGCTTGAACCAAATGGAATTAATTTGATGAATGGGAGGTCCCAGGTGAGGTATATTTTCTGAGTAAATTGGCTTTACTTCATAGCTCAGTGGAGCCATCGAAACAAGCATGCTAAAGTACACAAACGAAATAAAACTTCATTGAGGGAAAACAAGATTTCCCTTGAAATATTGGAGCCGCGACTCACTTACGTATAATTCTTGTTGAGTAAACGTGACAATGTCAAACTATCCAAATTCAGTAAACTTTCACACCGAAGTAAATCTAGTGTCATTGATCCCAGATTAGGATTATTTCGTAAAAATAGGATAGTTTTACGAAGGGTTTTTGCATGTTCGAAGTAGCGTTGAGCTTCACCTTCCCCATCACTCCAACAAACATGCTCCAGTTCAACAAGAAATGAATCTAGTGATTCATCCGCCATTTTTCCAACTTCAAACATTGTAACGGCGTGATTTTTTAACCCCTGAAAGGAAGCAATATATAATATTTATACACCGATCTACCTTTACAACAGCAATTATCAAACTAAAAACTTACAGGTGACAAATTCCCCATCATCAGAAATGCTGTCAATGTCGAATCATAAAGAAAGGCGATCCTTTTGGAAATGTTATTTAGACCAAATGTAGATTGGGAAGAAGATAAGCACAAATTATCGGGAGTATGTGACAAGAGATTTGAATCAGAGGATTTTAGAGAGGTCATTCCTAACACCTCAGAAAATGACGATATGGAATCACTATCCTTCATTGCCGAACAAAGTTCTAACTCATTTGTAATTAAGGACTCATCTGGAGCAATGTATGAACTTCCTCGACTGAAATTGTAAAAACAAACCAAAATATTATAATTGATAGAAGTCATATTGAACTCATTTGATTTAATAATACCTTTTGTTGGACAAACTGACTTGGTATTTCTTCCAACTCTGATCAACAACAAAGCTTTCAGAATCTAAATTCTTCTTGTAAGCAAACCCCAATCGGCAGTACAGAGATACAGCGTTCTTGATGAGTTCGGTGTTGATATCCAGAACAGTAGCTAGCTGCAGGTGAGAAAAAATCACTTATTAAATAGTAGTTTCAATCAAGGTAGACTGTTGATCACTTACTTCATCAACACTGGTGTGCTCATCTATAGATACAAATATTTTGTACAGTAATGTCTCAAAATAGTCTCCCAAAACACGATTCATTACAAATCCTTCTAATGGCGGTACAACAATCTGAAAGTTAAATCAGTTCTACCAATTAGATGTATGTATAGGTTTGTATGCTGTTTCCAAATGATGAATGAAAAGCTTACATAGTCATCACTGTCGACAGGTACATCTAAACAAAACGGAAGAAGAAACATGATTATGGATCCACTCGCACTAAAAGCCTAACTAAAATTATTAATATAAATCCTATAAATGCCAGCTTTACCTAAATAAATTAGTCCTTTTCGATACAAACTATGGACGCAATCATACTCCAATGACCCAGCTCTTTGTGCATGATTATCAATCACAAAATCAATGAGCTTTTTCTCATTTGGTTTTGCTTGAGAGATATCGTCTTCAGTTAGATAACCANATAATCAATGAGCTTTTTCTCATTTGGTTTTGCTTGAGAGATATCGTCTTCAGTTAGATAACCAACTTGAACAAAAAACCAAGGCTCAATTAAGATATCAACTGGTCTAGCAGGAAGGAGGTCACGTGGCGGTTTCTTTCGGAATAGTTTCCTTGTGGATCGGTAATGATTCATGAGTTCTATATATTGGTTTCTACCAATCCCTAAGANCTTTCGGAATAGTTTCCTTGTGGATCGGTAATGATTCATGAGTTCTATATATTGGTTTCTACCAATCCCTAAGAGTCGAAGACCTTTTGAAAAGTAGAAAAATACTTTAGATAGGATAAATAAAAATATTTGTATGACATTAGGGTTACAGTCGGCAGCTGTAAAATTTGGCAATGCATCATAACTCTTTTCTTGGACCATAAGTTTTTCCATAATAGAACTGTAGTATTGGAACGGCGTTATTCGCAATCCTTTGACGACGCGATCAGACAAATGATACGGATACAGCATGAGGTGATCCTTGCTATACGAAATTATTTCTTCATAGTATTTTCCTTCATCTTTTCGTACTGATTTGACTGCAAAATACATTGTATTTTAAATCATANTAGTATTTTCCTTCATCTTTTCGTACTGATTTGACTGCAAAATACATTGTATTTTAAATCATATTATTGCTCCAGATCTTTCATAAACAACCTTGAAATACACGATTAGCAAAATTTATATTTTGTTTGGTCATCTAGATTGAATTGAAAGACCTGGTATTTTGAAACTAAAAAAAAAGCATAATAGAAATACTTCTGTTTCTTTAAACTTACTCAAGTGATCCGTATAGCGCAACTGATTCNATTATTGCTCCAGATCTTTCATAAACAACCTTGAAATACACGATTAGCAAAATTTATATTTTGTTTGGTCATCTTGATTGAATTGAAAGACCTGGTATTTTGAAACTAAAAAAAAAAGCATAATAGAAATACTTCTGTTTCTTTAAACTTACTCAAGTGATCCGTATAGCGCAACTGATTCCNAAAAAAAAAGCATAATAGAAATACTTCTGTTTCTTTAAACTTACTCAAGTGATCCGTATAGCGCAACTGATTCCTTATGCTGTAAGCAATTACAGCCCTTTCATATCCTTTCGGCGCGTTTCCAAAAATCTAAAAAATATAATCTCTTCAGTCTTCAGTTCAAAAAACTTGGTTGAATTCTTACTTTTTTCTTTACTTTCTTTCCTTAATAAGAAATAGTCATGAAACTTAGGTTACCTCTTTGATTTTCGTTGGTAAATCGTGCCAAACGACATTACGACTAATGTGATATTCTACATCAGGATTCAAATCCATTTGAATCAGCGGAATGACTTAAATGTCAGATAGAGTATAGCATATACTGGTCCTCACGTCCACGTGATCTAAAATTTACAGATGATAAAATTTAACATATTTGTATAACATGAACAATAAATAAAATCTTTTACAAAATGAACCAAATCAGTGAGGTACCATATTTTAGTTAGTTGATAACATGATCACGGCTAGGGCTGCGGTCGCTGAACAAACAAGGCGAATGATAAATATAATTGGAAGAATTAATCAATAATTTCAATCTATTTAAATTGAATTAACAATCAAAATCTAATTGATTGCTTTTAACAAAATAAAAATTTCACTTTCATTCTCTCAAATCTCAAACACTAAAATTTGAATTTGGCAACAGGAATTTAATTTCAAATTACCCACCCTGTCTCAATTCATCCTAGATTGGTTGGTGACAGGTTGGGGTCGTTGACCCTTGATTTACAGTGTGAGTAATTTTTTTAATACCCTAGAAACCATACTTTTACTTCTCATTGTTGTCATTGAAAAGGTTTCTATGGAAACTTAACCTTGGACTAAAGCTCTTTTTCTCCTTCCTATTACCATGACAACAAAGAATAAAAAATGTCCTTGAGCTCAAAGATCATTCCTCGACGTCATGCAAAAAAATTTTTCTTGGTTCTCACCTTGACCTCCTCAATCTTTATTTTTCAAATTTGAAATTTGAAAAATTTTGAATCATATTTTCGCCTTATCTAAAAATTTTGAAAATATTTTTTTAACATTCCTGAATAATTTCAATTCATTAAAAANTCATATTTTCGCCTTATCTAAAAATTTTGAAAATATTTTTTTAACATTCCTGAATAATTTCAATTCATTAAAAAATTTTTCAAAAATAAATTCATAGATCTTTCGATAGAATTGATTATAAATCATATTCATTGTCATTTGCAAACAAAATTTAAAAAAAAAAATTTTTTTAATGAAACATAGTAGTTTCTCTATCCGTTTCTTACGTTAAAAAGAAACAAAAATTCAAAAAATTTCTTAATTTTTCGTATGTTTCTTAACGTGTAAAAGAACAAAAGTGTTATACATTGTCAGCGAATTTTAGAGGATAATTAACTAATAGCTTTGAATAATAATTGTCAGTAGAACTACATACCCTTCAGTGGAAGTTAGTAATTATTCTATTGTTTTAATAATTAGAATTATAAAACGACCTCAAGCTCATTCAATAATTTTAATACCCAAAGCAATGTTAATAGAATGTAACTAAAGTCAACGAATGACCTTCTGACGTTATGACTCTTTCGGTAAAAGTTTCGATAAAAATCAACACCAAATTTTTCACACCGTAACAAAAACAATGACAATGATTTAGAGACTTATCAAATGGTTTCAGTCAAATTAATTATGAAAAAGATACTACTTTTCCTTGTTGGTGCCACAAGTCTTACGATAATTATTTTAATCAATTATCTTAATTTTAATTTTAATAAAAATTTAATTACTTACTTAGAAAGTTCAGTTAATTTTAAAAACAGTTCATGGTTATTTTATCGTCTAAATCAGACGAAAATTTATAACAATGAAATAACAGAGGAAAATGTGTTAAGAAAAAATGGATTTTTATCCTGGTTAAATTGTAAAAATCAAACATCATCGACAAAATTATGGAGAAGACGTCTAGTTCCAAAGAGTCGAGAAGCATACACAATCATATCCAACTTTATGCCAGCTTTACGCCAATCAACATGCACCGATTTACTCATTACACTTACGACACATGGTGATTATCGTTATTTGGATAATTTGGTACCTCTTGTTGAAAGATGGTTGGGTCCAATATCAATTGCACTCTATGTCCCATTTGACGATCTAACGCCGACATTACATCGAATTGCGTACATTAGATACTGTTCGACATCATTGATAAAAAAATGGGTTACTTTTCATCTATTTTCAGAGACAAGATATCTTTACCACCGCAGAAGTAAACTTGTACGACTCTGGCACAACTGGGAAGCAGTCGATAGAGGTAAATCTAAAAAATAGTAGTTATCAGAGTTATTACAATTTCTACACAATAATCATCAATTAACGATGATTTTTATGATTTTTGTAGATAAATTATGTTCCCACATCCCAGGATTTGATGATAGTCGAGCGAGTTCTAGAGTTTATCATAAACTTTTGTATCCAGTCAACCTTGCTCGAAACATTGCACGACAAGAAGCTAGAACGAAATATATTTTCCCTTCTGATATTGAACTTTACCCGAGTGTGGACTTGATACCAAAATTTTTTAGAATGCTAAGCCGTCGACATGATTACTTTCTTAATAGATCAACACCGTATGTGTTTGTTGTACCGGTATTTGAAATGGCAGAAACGTATGATCTTCCTGACACAAAACCTGAGTTATTAGAGCTCTTAGTTGATAAAATTGCTGTCCCATTTCATAAGTATGTCTGTCCAGAGTGTCATACGATTCCAAAGTATAAAGAGTGGCTAAATACTACATCTACTCAAACTTCAGAATATGGTGACCTTGATGTGTTCCATGTTGCAAAAAGGGAGTCTCCATTATTTCAGAGTTGGGAACCTATCTATGTCAGTACAAATGATGTCCCCTTATATGACGAGAGGTACTTCAAGGTCAATTCTAAGATTTTTGATCAAATAATTTTTTAATCAAATTGATAATTGAAAAAAAATTTTTTTTTTTCTGTAAGTCTATCATGGGAAGGACTTCGGGACAAAATGCCTCAAGTAAGGTGACAAAGTCTATGTCAAATGTACCAATGTTACTATAACTATTTAAAATTTTAAAATTTTATTTTCAAAATATTTCTAGAGTTATATCATGTGTATCTTGAACTATGACTTTATGATACTGGACACTGCATTTCTGATACATAAACCAGGAATTAAACGAAAACAGCATAACTTTAAGGATCCGACAGCAGCCATAAGTAGACAAAATCGTATGTTAATGCGGATTAGTAACCAAATTAAGAAAAAATATGGAACAAAAGTAGGTTGTTTGGGGACTTAGCAAAACCAAAACCATATACAAACTCTTAGGAATTTCTTATACTTTCAACCTAAGGTGTCAAGATTCCTAGAATAAAAAAACCTGTAAAGGTTTTCGTCTAGCAATGGTGTTAGTTTTACGCAGCTGGTGGTACGCTTTTAGAAAGAAAAAAAATTCTCGCAATCGCAAAATTCAAGCAAATTTTCTTGACATATGACATTGGTCTCATGTAAATCATGGAACTCTTCTGGTAATAATAAATTATAGAAATTTCCAGACAAATTTAAGCTCATATTTTGAGTTATTGCTTTAGTTTACAGAGAGACATCTATCGAAAAAATTTTTACTCCTCTGGTTGAGTACTCTGACCTAGATCTTTGATACAGATTCATCTAGATCAGATGAAGGATCTTTCTCCTTCATCCCATACCCATCGTGGACAAAAACTAAATTTACATTTTAAACATTAAACAATTAAATTGGATGAATTGTTCCCAAATCTTACAACGGATTAGTGATTCTCCTGATTCTTCTGATTGTCCTCACTCTCCATCAAAATCCTAAAATTGACTAATTCCTGATCAAGTGCAGCATTTGCTTTCTTAAGATTATCATAACTTTTAACCAAGTCTTGTCTTTCCGACTTCATCGTGAGTAATATCTCTTCCAAACGACGTGTTTCGTTAGTAAACGAAAGCTTATCAGATTCCCATCCATGTTTAATATCACGAGCACAGTCTTCTAATATTGCTTTCTCATCTGACAGCGCCGTGATATTTTTTTCAAGATTTGTGAGTTTCGATTGTAAACCCCCTAAAGCATTCCCTTGATTCTCAATTGCATGATTCAGTTCACCAACCTCTAGTTGTAACCCACGTTCTCTCTTAGAGTAGAAAAATTGTTGTTCGTCATGATTTTCTTGAATTCGTTGCTGACAATCTGCTCGAAGTTTAGCAATTTTGTCAGAAATTCTCTTGTTATACTGAATTCTGAGCGGGTTCTCAGTTAACGACTCGTCCTGACCTAGGTCACTGTCCACAGTGAGCGAGTCTGTAGTAATTTGATGAGCCATATCTGTAGTAATTTGTTGAGCCATGTCTGTAGTAATTTGTTGAGCCATGTCTGTAGTAATTTGTTGAGCCATGTCTGTAGTAATTTTTTGAGCCTTATCTGTAGTAATTTTTTGAGCCATGTCTGTAATAATTTTTTGAGCCATGTCTGTAATAATTTCTTGAGCCATATCAGTAGCAAGTTGCTTATCTGTTGTGAATTGTTTATCATCGACAATTTTCAATGGCACTGCTTCCATCGTGTCAATTGTAACAGTTTGTTGAACTTGAACTGCTTCATGATGATCCATAGCATCAGTTGGTGAAGCATTAATTGAGCTTAAGGATTCGTATTTCTCTGTTGCATCACGAAAAGTTGGACTTTCGATTATAGTAATTTCAGATGAAGATTCCATTGGTGGAACTGGAGTACTAGACATTAATGGAGGCATTGGGTCTTGCAAGGTTCGAAATGAAAATGTCGTTGTTGTAGTCGTAGTGGATTCTACTGGGGGATGATGTAACTGTGTCACAGTCGCCAGAGGCTTGGGACTCTTGACTTGTTCTGGGTAAATTTCATTTGTTCCTTCTTCTGGCTGATCCTGATCATAGACCTCTAATTGATGATTTCTCAACTGAAAGTCATTTGCCGTTGCCATTGCCTGAGGCGGAATATTTTGTAAAAGAATTCCATTGGTCTGGACACTTTTTGTAACCTTTCCTGGAACATCCTTTGGTTTTCCAAGTTCAAATGTCAAAAGTGCAACTTTAGATTCCAAAGATTGAATCTGACGAAATAGTAAATCAGATTCCTGTCGACCTCTCAAGAGCCTATGGTAAATTAAATTAGTAATCATATCATTCTATATTTAGAAATTGACATTATATCAGTAGTTTACCGCATCATTATGTTACTAGCCAATATTTTAGAAGCATTTGGAGCTTCATTGAGCATGCCCGATCGTCCATTTACAAGATTTCTGTTGAGCACTCTTGTATTTTCATTAAAGTTGTTCGAAAACTGGTTTGATGCCAGTATGTAGTTTGACTGTGCCCTCTCATCAGGCACTCTAAAATATAAAAATTAATAATTATTAATTAGTATTTGGATGTTGAAATTAGTTTCAGTCTAATTAAAACGCTTATTTAAGAAATTAAGTCGTTAAGTGTAGAATTTACCGTGAGAATTGAGTTTCCAAAGGTCTGGCTCCATAGTGTAGTTGAGAAGGGATTCTACCTAAATAATTTTGAGGTACTGAAGAATACATTGGATCAACATATGAAGTCATCGTCGGAGGGTATTGACCTGTACCAACAACCCTAGTATCAGGTGAAGGATATCTAAAGCAGTAATTACAAATTATTCGTCCATTTTTACTATATTCCAATAACATAACATTAAAATGACTCACCGATTGAAAGTAGTCTCATTTTCAATCAATCTATTTGGCGCTCTTGGAGGATCCGCCATTTGCGTGGAAGAAAAGTCATAAATATTTCTTTGTGTTATTGGCTGCGCTGGAGCCACCATGTTAACATTATGGAAATGACGTTCAATGTTTTCTGATTGTGGTGGAGGCATTGCCATTTGTGTTGAAAAGTATTCAACAGAGTTCATTTGTGACATTGGCTGCGCTGGAGGCACCATATTAACAGTATGGAAATGATGTTCAATATTTTCTGTATGTTGCGGTGGCATTGACATTTGTGTTGAGTAGGATTCAACAGATTTCATTTGTGACATTGGCTGCGTTCGAGGTGCCATGTTTCCAGTATGAAAATGACGTTCAATATTTCCTGGATGTGGTGGTGGCAATGCCATCTGCATTGAAGAAGACCCAGCAACTTTCATTTGTGACATTGGCTGCAATGGAGGTGCCATGTTTACAGAACACGAATCCCGATGAATTGATCCTGATTGGCGCGGTGGTGGCATTGCCATTTGGGTTGAAAATGAATCAGCTGACTTCATACGTGCCATTTGAAGCGGTGATTTCGGTCTACCTTCTTCTCCGTCGGATTCAGGTAAAGGGTAGAGTGATTTTGAGGTTGATACAAAGGAACCTCCAGATGGTTTTGGTGGTGTAGGTGTACGTGAGTCAAAATCCACAAAGTCTAGATCCATTGGTTGAGTGTTCTTGATTGGTATAGTCAGTTTGATTTCTTTCATATCCGGTTTATGATTTCTATAACCAGAATTAACATTGATGATATGAGAAATACATACAAAAAATAACATGACCTGTTACTTACGCTAATGGAAGGCCACCTTTTGATTTTCGTAGCACATGTCTTGAATCCACCAGTTTATGTATAACCTCTGCATCCCTGTGTATACAATAATTTATGTAAGATTATTTACTAAAATTATTAATTAGGAGTTTGTCATACTTCTCGACAGGTGGCTTCGGGATTGGTGGTACCGATCTAGAATTTTCTAGAGTAGGAATAGAACACAAAGTATCCGGCGCACTTCTCTTCGTTTGAACCTGAACCATTGCTGGCGGGTTTGGTGGAGAAGGATTTGAGCTTCTGTATTAAAAATTTTGTATTAATTTCTTATAATATTTAATAAATAATATATAAATTATCTTTTGAAATCTTTTCAATTGTTGTTTAATACCGAACATGGTGAATCGTCTCTGTTTCAATGGTGGGAGGAGCTGAAGGAGTAGAAGAATAAGCAGGAGGTTTTGAAATTGGAATTGGCTTTGGTGGAAGCGCATTCAAATCGCTGCTAACCGAAATTCTTTTGACTTGCTAGAAAAAAGTAACAATACATTTAAAAAAGTTGTGTCATGAATCATGATTTATATGATTTAATTTGTAAAAGACAAAACTAACAGGGAGCATTGGGGGTATTTGATGCTGTTCTTCAAGGGCCACTTGTTTCGATATCGTGGGAATTGGTGGCTTAAGGTCTGAGTAATCGTCCACTTCGCCATCCTTCAGAATTAGCTTCCTAGACTTTTGGAATCTACTTAAGATTTCACACAAACCGAATACCAGAGCCTTTAAAAATAAATCAAAGCTTTTCAATTATTGTGCTCAAGTGCATTAGTCAGTGGTCATAATCATGATTTTTGAAAAAAAATATATAAATTTTTTTTACCAAAATGATTACAAAACTGCCCAAAATGATGAGGAGCCATATGAAATCNAGTGGTCATAATCATGATTTTTGAAAAAAAAAATATATAAATTTTTTTTACCAAAATGATTACAAAACTGCCCAAAATGATGAGGAGCCATATGAAATCTCCAAAGCCTGAATACACAGTAGGGACAACGATTTGGTCTTTGCAAGCACACATAGTGAAAGTTAATTACACAGGAAGTGAAACTTTATACTCCAAGGAGAAAACTACACTCAGAAAATCAAAGTTAGTTTTGTTACAACATCTCAAGCTTACTTCTAAACTGCCATTAAACTGTTTAAAAAAAATAGAAGATTACCAGTTTGCAACAATGCTAATTATTTTCTTAACTAATGCTCAACTAATTTGCACATAAAAACTGCGCTTCCAAAGCTGTGCTGTTGTTTAAGTTTGAGCAGGTGAAATTGACATACTTTATCAATCACCAGAAGCTTACCTGTTCTCCCTTTTGAACTGTGTTAGCAAATCACCGGGTAAAATTCCCATTTCGCCCAGCCCCTCGGGCGGAAATGGGAAAAAATTATACACAGTCTTTCAATATTCAAAGAAAGTTAAAAAATTTCAAATTTAGGTTTGTGAAATTTAAAAATAAATTTTTTTTAATATAAATATTAGAATATAATTGACTAATTTTGAATTTTCTTGGTGTATACTTACTGAAAGATACAGTATACATGAGCAAATGCTACATAAAAGTAACAAGGATATTTCTAAGGTTACTAGGAGAAAGTTTTTAAATGTTTAAAGGTTTATTTTGTAGCCATCTTGAATATTTCATTACAGTATTATCATTTTGTTACATAATACAAAATACAAAATACAACATTACAAAATAGAAAATAGAAAATACAAAATACAAAATTACAAAATAGAAAATAGAAAATAGAAAATACAACATTACAAAATAGAAAATAGAAAATAGAAAATACTAAATACAAAATGCAATATACAAAATACAACATTACAAAATACAAATTACAAAATGCTCTNATACAAAATGCAATATACAAAATACAACATTACAAAATACAAATTACAAAATGCTCTATAGATGGACCTTCAGCTAGGGTTATGTCCATACTGGGTAAAATCAATTCCACCATCAATTTCAACCACCGTCTCACTTGCTANAAGTTTTTAAATGTTTAAAGGTTTATTTTGTAGCCATCTTGAATATTTCATTACAGTATTATCATTTTGTTACATAATACAAAATACAAAATACAACATTACAAAATAGAAAATAGAAAATACAAAATTACAAAATACAAAATAGAAAATAGAAAATACAACATTACAAAATACAAAATAGAAAATAGAAAATACTAAATACAAAATGCAATATACAAAATACAACATTACAAAATACAAATTACAAAATGCTCTTCAGCTAGGGTTATGTCCATACTGGGTAAAATCAATTCCACCATCAATTTCAACCACCGTCTCACTTGCTAACTCTGCTCCTGAATCATAACCCAATCGAACAAGTTACTACACTTTAAGTTTCATTTAATTAAATGACTAATGCGAATAATCATGCAAACTGGTTTTTTTGGAATTAAAAATTCAAAATTCAAGGCAAAACTCTTGTTTTTGCACATTGTTCGATGAAAATTCACGTTACGTGTCCAATATGAATCAACATCAATAAAATAAACTTAAGCATTTTTATTTAGTTGTTTGGATAACCAAAGAATTTCCGATTGTTGGAAGTTGGTGGAATTGAAACACTAAATTTTTTCTTGTCCTTCTGCTATTTGTGCTAAAAAATATGCACAGAAAGTGGAATGATTAGATGTCAACTAAACTTGTTTACTCTGGGTTTTTTCCAAAAAATTTTACAAGTTTACCTATGATTTAACTTTTCAGTACTCTCATCTTGTACTTTGTATATAACATGGTTGCCATGTAACGACAACGACATTCCCTTCACTTCCTGACATCACCACTACTAATTAAAATAAGTTGAAGACATTTTGAAATAAGTTGTTAAAGTCAGGATTGTTTATTTATTATTATTATTCTTTTACAAATTCATAGTTCAAAATAAAGAGAAAAATATATTTCAAATTTCCAACCCCTGAGCTTATAGTTACTAAATTAAAATTAATATCAAATTTACCAGTTCATTTCTACTTACCTGTTCGGTAAACCAATCATAATTATTCTACTTGGCATCTTCACCTTCCATAACCCCTTTAAAAAGAAGAGCACTCCATCTGTCCATATTATCTAAANTATTCTACTTGGCATCTTCACCTTCCATAACCCCTTTAAAAAGAAGAGCACTCCATCTGTCCATATTATCTAAAGAAAAAAATTACATTAAAACTAAAAATTTTACATGAGTGACAAAATGATTGATTAAAATTAAAATTAAAATTAAAATGCAGAATTTTACAAAAACAAGTTTCCGAGGCTAAAAAAGCGATATGATCACATTAATAGCAATATGCAAAATTTGATTCGACTAGTTCTAGTTGTAGATATAAAAATTAGTCAATTGTTCTGATATCTTCCACATCAACAGGGAAGACTGGAGTGATACTTGTGAAACTGCTTTCAGGTATATCTTCAGCAAGAAGTGGTCGGTATACTTCAGGATATCTTAGAAACCCACACATGTAGTAACGATCAGTGTCAATGGCTACAAAGCATATTATAGACGGTACACAAGAGACAAATAATTAAATTATTATTAAGACAACACAAAGACAAGGACATTGGAAAAATTAGTAATCAAGTAATTAGTAATTCTATTTTTATATCTTACCTGATACCTGTCGGAGCCATCTTGGTTTATTTTCCCAATAAATGAAAATAAAGTAAACTGGAATTCCAGATAGTACAATGGCTACCGCAACACCAATTTCCGATGCAGCATTTTCAAACATTGGCATTATCAACAGAAAAATACAAATGATCAGAAAGATAATAGGGAATATGATGTTAATCTGGAAAAGTTATCAAAAAATTACTTAGCAACGAAGAAGAAAAAATTTATTGTAAACATTGAATAACATGACACTTTACCTTAATTGGTCTAACTGCGTTAGGTTGCTTCCATCGAAGAATTAAGAGACCCAATGTACAAGCAGCCCAAGCCAAAGCTTCAGAAAATGCAATATAATTGATCATTGTGTAGACATCTTTGACAGTCAACATTAAAATTGACAACATTGCCTACATGAAGTTAATAATTTTTCATAAATTTAGAATTGGAAACAAAAAAAACCAGGGTTCCTGGTTTTTTTGGTTTTTTCTATAAAAACCAAAAACACCTGGTTTATTGGTTTAAACCGGGTTTATTTGGTTTAAACCATGGTTTTTATTAAGTTTTTTTTTTTAATTTNCACCTGGTTTATTGGTTTAAACCGGGTTTATTTGGTTTAAACCATGGTTTTTATTAAGTTTTTTTTTTTAATTTCACAAAATTTTATTTGACTAAAATAAAATTTTACAGCAACCAAAAAATATAAAAATTTTTATTTAATATAGTAAAAAGCATTAGACTTACTCCATCAACTCTAAGTGGCGATTCCAAAGAATGATTGCCTTCAGCAATACTTCAGCAATTGTAAGCAATTGATGGAATACGACCGGCAATTATAATTGCTGTAAGCAATAAAAAACCAGCAAATCGGTTTTTATTGCTGAGTTTAGCAATTATTGCTGAAGTTTCAGGTGGGAAAAGACAAAAAATTTACATTTTTTTTCAAAAATTTCTCCTATTAAAAAAGTTTAAAATGGTGTGAATTTCCATGTTATTGCTAGGCAATGGAATTACCCCAGATCAAAGCAATAGTTTTTCAACAATAATTCATAAAGGATATTAATTGCTTTCAGCAACTATTGCTGAAGAATTGCTGGGCGCAATCTCAGTTGAATTGCTACTTTAGGCAATCGCTGGGCAAAAAAATCAGTGGGTGTACCAAATATTGTAAAAATTACTTTACCAAAAAAAAATTTTAAATCACTACTAAATGGAAAACGTTGTAAGCTATGATTCAATGCAAATGAGCCTAGAAAAGAAATGAGTTAAAGACGCACCAAGTATGTCAAGAATCAGAAAAGCGTTTAATTTAAAACATTTTGTTTGTTTTTTTGTAATAAAATTTGTTTTTTAACTAAAATTTCTTCAAAATTATATTTTAAAAAAATTATAATTCGGAGTTTATTTGGTTTTTATTATTTGGTTTAAATCACCTGGTTTTTTAAAAAAAACCAAGTGGTTTAAATCAACTTTTGGTTTTTATAAGCCGGCAGCGATGGGATTAATATAAACCACCACCTTAACTTCTTAGTTCCGACCATTAAATAAACCATGGTTTAAATCAAATGATTAAATCAAAAANCACCTTAACTTCTTAGTTCCGACCATTAAATAAACCATGGTTTAAATCAAATGATTAAATCAAAAACACCCTGAAAAAAACAAACATTATTTTTGCTTAATCGCTTACAAGAAATAATAGAGCTGGNAAATTATATTTTAAAAAAATTATAATTCGGAGTTTATTTGGTTTTTATTATTTGGTTTAAATCACCTGGTTTTTAAAAAAAAAACCAAGTGGTTTAAATCAACTTTTGGTTTTTATAAGCCGGCAGTGATGGGATTAATAAAAACCACCACCTTAACTTCTTAGTTCCGACCATTAAATAAACCATGGTTTAAATCAAATTATTAAATCAAAAACACCCTGAAAAAAACAAACATTATTTTTGCTTAATCGCTTACAAGAAATAATAGAGCTGGAATTGGAGTATAAGTATGGACATTTATCAAGGCAAGAGCTTTTGGCAGTTGACCTTCTCGAGCACCAGTGAAGACTAGACGGGATGGGGCAAATATGTTGCCATTTAATGCCCCGAACGTTGAACTTTAAAAAAAATAACACAAATTATTCTACAACCTCATCGAATTCAATACACTTTTGTCTAAAACTTTCAAATTCATACCTTGCTACAAATGCTGGCATAATCCATGACATGACNCTGTGAAGACTAGACGGGATGGGGCAAATATGTTGCCATTTAATGCCCCGAACGTTGAACTTTAAAAAAAAATAACACAAATTATTCTACAACCTCATCAAATTCAATACACTTTTGTCTAAAACTTTCAAATTCATACCTTGCTACAAATGCTGGCATAATCCATGACATGACACCCAACAATTCATCTCCGAATGTCTAAAAAAAATTGGTAATAACCCTGAATGTTTTATAAGCAACTCCATAATCAGAGGTCATTGACCTTACCACAGCTACGGCATTTGAATTCAGAATCTCTGCTTTACTCAATACAACAAAATACGCAAGATTTGCTAGAGTGTATACTATTGTAACAAGTGGCAATGAGATCCAGATTGCTCTTGGTAAGTTTCTAAAAAAAAATAATAATTTTATTTAAAGTACTTACAGAACAGATGGACATAAAATGAATTAACGGCACGCTTAAATTCACTCTAAATTGAATAAAACATGCCTTACTTGAATGGATCCTTAATTTCCTCTGTGACAAAGTTTAAGTAATTCCTGAAAGAAAAATGAAATTATCTATAGTCCGCTGACAGACCTAGAAATACTAATAAATTTTAATAAAATCATTTTTATTCCCTACCATCCAGCAAAAGAGAACAGACCAGAATAAAAGGCTAAAGCAATTTTTCCAGCATCCATATTTGTTTCTTCAAAAGGTTGAGAAAAGTTACCGAGTCCATCTGTGGCCATCACGAAAATTCCTGCTACAATAATGACAGCGAGTGCTATGAGTTTCATTACAGCAAATCCATCTGTGATTCGAGCAGCCCATTTGACATTGTAACAATTCACTGCAGTTAGCAAACCTAAAAAGGATAGGTGAATATATTAATCATAAACCAATAAAAGGTAAGGAATAAAGATTAAGTAGTGAAAGAACATACAAATTACTACTCCACTCAGAAGTCTTACACCAAGTTCTGGTGGATCACATTCAGGATAAAATGGTTGAAGAATATATGAAGAAAATGTTAGGGCTAAAACAGCATTTCCAGTTGGTACAATGATTAAAAGAGCTACCCAAAGAAATAGAAAGGCTGGAAGTTTCCCAAGAGAAGCGTAGATATAGGCATAATCTCCTCCAGACTTTGGAATCATAGTACCTGTGTTCCAAGGATATAAATTTAATTAAAAGTTTATTAATCACAAGATCAGTATCATAAGACTCGAAAGTTGATGACAATGGATTACTTACCAAGCTCGGCATAACATAGTGCTCCAACAAGGGACAGGACACCACAAGATATCCATATTATAAGGGCAAGACCTGGTGAGCCTGCGCCGATGAGGACACCTTTCGGACTCACAAAAATACCAGCACCTGTGGAACAACAATCAAACAAAATTACATCAAAACTCATTTAGTCATTACTATTTCATTAAATAATGTTAATAATTATTTACTTTTTATACTGAAGTAGTGATGTATGATTTAATTTGTTCTTACCAACAATAATGCCAAAAATAATTGCCGATCCATCCAACAGACCTAATTCTTTCTTCAAATGGAATCCAGAATGCTGAAAATAATCCAAAAAAATTGTAATAATGGAATATCATTTTCAGACCTTTAGCTTCATTTTAGAGTATTTGAATACTTAACTACTACAACGTTTATGTTTTTAATTATAAGTTATTTTTAAGTTTACTTGAAGTTTCTGGCCAGCATCGCTTCCTGATTTCTCACTCGGACTATCACAATCATTCGGAATCTTCTCAATACTTCCTGCGTTATTTTTCATTTTTGAATTAATAATTTATTAATTTATGAAATATATCACTGAAAATAAAAGGCAATATATCAAGAGTCAAAATATTTAAATTGCTTTGAAGAAAAATGTAAAACTATATACTAGGAAGCAGCAGGGAAGAAAAAAGCTTCCTGACTTCAGAAGCAAAATTTTTCTTGAATGAATTCACGAAGAGAGTAAAAATACAACTGAACGCATGGATACCAATGCTTAGTAATTCCTTGCAGCGGCAATAAGAATTATACAGTTTAATCTTAGAACTAAATTAACTAGTAGTTATTTACATCACAGGGAGTACTTATAGAGTAAATTATAAAACCTTAGTCAAGTTCTGGACATTATAATAAGTAGACAATGACCCCTTAATCCTCTCAAGAAACTTCAGCAATAATTGATAAACTCAGCAATAAAAACCGATTTGCTGATTTTTTATTGCTTACAGAAATTATAAATTCAAAAGAAAAGAATTAGAAGTTACATTAGAAAATTTTCAAAATGACTTTATTTCATTTTGACTCTAATAAATTAAACCTCCAATCAACAGAAAATAGCAAGAGTCTTCTGTAGCTAACCAATCNGATTTTTTATTGCTTACAGAAATTATAAATTCAAGAAAGATAAATTATAAAGAAAAGAATTAGAAGTTACATTAGAAAATTTTGAAAATGACTCATTTCATTTTGACTCTAATAAATTAAACCTCCAATCAACAGAAAATAGCAAGAGTCTTCTGTAGCTAACCAATCGGATGTAACTCACCGACTACCTAATCAACCGCGTGGTGACAAATGTACCACAAAAACCTTTACTCTTGCAGATTATCGGTGGTAGAAATTGTATCATAATAATATGTATGCTATTCACCACCAATCTTAAAAGTATTATAAAGTTTTTCGATACTTTTGTCACCATCGTTGACATTGTACTACAATGTAGCGCCATCTCGCGGACTCGTTGAATTCAATCAATAAAAAATATAAATTAACTCAACTACAGTTATGTTCTAACACGTTGCGCGCACTTAGGGTTCAGTCTCTCAAAATCGTTTCTAGTAAACCATGACGCATATGTATAGGTGAACGGCGATGAAAAAAAAATTTTTTTAATATAAAATCTATGATTGGTCATTCGCATTGACAGTACACAAATAGGTTTCATTGTTGAAAGTTTCCCGCCATTCTTGCACCTGCGCTTACCAGAAGTCAGTCTTCGGCAAGTAAAACGTAGAGCGCGAATTGTCTGCACATTATAACTTTATAACCGAATTTTACTGCAATGCGCATTAATATTTCTTAATCACACCTCATTCATAATCTCATAATGTCAAGTCTCCCACAGAGAATTAATCTTTAGTCTCCCTTATGTTGTTTTAATTGGTTCATAAAAATTCAAAATCCAAAAAGTATGTCAGACTGAAGCGGAGGTTGTTCGGTGAAAAAGAAACCGATAAGAATAAGTCAACAAATCTCAAGTGTCTCTTACTTAATAGCCGTGAGTCGTGGAAGAGTGTGGGGGATCCAGATACGAATGCATCCGACTTAGATCTTCAAATGTTAACTTTTACAATGGGTTCTTTATGATTCAATTAGAAGTTTGAAAGATTCAATGGTTCAACCTTGTGGTCTTTGTCGATTGTAATCTTCTAAGAAAATATTTTGAAGAGTTTGGGACGTTGTTCTACTAAAGATTTACAAAAGTCAAAAGGATTTATGAGAAGAAATGACAAGGGTTTAACTCATTCAAGAGTGAGGGCTTGTCAAGCATGTCAGCAAAAGTAAACCACAGTATGTCACTGTTACATTTTTTTTTAAATTAGGCTAATCTTAGTCTGCTTAGAGCTTAACCACAAAGTGGTTCCCCTAGTTTATAAGTAGTTTGGAGACTAGACAAATCAAAAATTAGACATATTCTCATCCTATTCTTATAAAAGTGGAATTTTCTTACAGGAAACGATAGAGTAATCTTTAAACAAACACTTCTAAAAACATCATACTAACTTTAAGTGTCAAAAGATTAAAAAANAAGATTTACAAAAGTCAAAAGGATTTATGAGAAGAAATGACAAGGGTTTAACTCATTGAAGAGTGAGGGCTTGTCAAGCATGTCAGCAAAAGTAAACCACAGTATGTCACTGTTACATTTTTTTTTAAATTAGGCTAATCTTAGTCTGCTTAGAGCTTAACCACAAAGTGGTTCCCCTAGTTTATAAGTAGTTTGGAGACTAGACAAATCAAAAATTAGACATATTCTCATCCTATTCTTATAAAAGTGGAATTTTCTTACAGGAAACGATAGAGTAATCTTTAAACAAACACTTCTAAAAACATCATACTAACTTTAAGTGTCAAAAGATTAAAAAAAAAAATCATGTACAAAATATTTAAGTATTATTACAAAAATCTTTCAACCCTATCACAATGACTTGAAGTGATTGATTTGTATGATGTATTTGAATGATGAAATCTCTTACTTTAAATGATTAAGCAAATTCCAAAGCATAGCACTTTGCATAGTATGCACAAGTCATGTAACCTTACTCTTCATTTTTACAATTTAGTTTGAAAATAACTATGACTTTTATTTCCTGAAGCATCGCAAAAATTTGTAATAAAATACCTCTTCAACTAATAATACAATTAATTGAGGAATAAGGCTCACAGCAACCTAAACGTTCATTTTTTTTTTCAATTATTGTACTCGGATATATATAATTTTCGAATAGACTGAGCATCAAGTTATGCCAATCTTACAATCACATAAACTACTGACTCAGAACTCCTTACATTTTAATTTAGGAGAAATACTTCATGTGGATGGTCCTGCATCATGCTTCAAATTATATATGAATGCTGAACCATCTTCAGACCCTGATGCCAGTTTACTTCCATCTCTGTTCAAAAAAAATAATAATAATAAATTCATGATAAATAGTAAATCTTATTATATAATAACTGTAATAAACTGTTACTTTGTAATTGCCAAATCGAGAATTTCTGAACGATGCCTTCCCAAAACATTTTCTTGTTTACATGTACGGGCATCAATGACACGAACAGCACCATCTAGTCCAGCAGTGTAGACCAAAGGAATCAATGGATCCCAGATCAATTTAGTAAGACCAACTTCTTGGGTTATGCGTAAACGTTCCGTCTGATATGAAAAATAGATGGAATATACATTCCAGTTTCTCATAATATCAATATTAAGTTCGATGATATAATTTTCATATTTGTTTACCATTAATGTTACATCCCATACTACGACCTCCCCTGTTACTGACCCAGCCACTAAGTAGTCGAATTGAGTTCCCGGGTAAAATGCGACTGTCTCTATTGTATGTGTTTTGTCATCGTCAATTGAATCCTCCGATGGCACTCCACCAGGTGTGCACTGCCAAATTGTAATTAACTAGAAAAAATTAAGCTTAGATTATGGATTTTTTCATTTCAAGATGATTGAAATGAGAAAGTCATTTTACTTTTCCGCTCTGTGTATTGTACAGTTTTACACTCCCGTCGGAACATCCAGTTGCTACTATACTGAGTTTTTTGTGATGATCAATGCAGAGAACAGGAAACTGTTCACCTTGCGGCATTGATTTTGCAAAATGTTGGATGACCTCTCCAGATTTCAAATCAAACATTTTTACACCACCGTCAGCATATCCTGCCACAAGCCTTTTCCCTAAAAATTTAACAAATTATTGTACCTCGGTTTTTGCTGCAAATTGGATGTTGTTGTTCTAAATTATACATTATTTATTTAGTATCTAACTCAAGGAAATATGAATATTTACATAAAATATAAACTCTTACCATCCGGAAGGAGAGTCCCACATTCACATTTTGAGGTACTGCCACTGAATATTTTACAATCCCCACTTGGAACCTTCCACATGTAAATGGAGCCGTCGTCTGTACCTGCGAACAGCACATTACTTTGCTTGTGCCAGAAACTCCACTGCAGAAAAACGACTGTATTAATTTGACGAACTATGTTACTAAAATCAGCAGAACTTACACATAAATCTCCTGTTTCAAACGTGATAACATGTTCGGATGTGCTTGTTCTCCATACCTTAACAACGCCACTCAAATCGCATGTCGCGAAGAATGAAGAGTCCCAACTAAATGATGCGCTAACTACAGAATCCTAGAATCATTCAAAAATTTCTTTGTACTGTAATTCGACTGTTACAAAATCAGCGTCTATACAACGACCAAGCTGGGTATTTCACATGTCGTGGTGTTACAACTGATATAACACCAAACCGAATTTTATAAAATTGGTGATTGGTCATATAACCGCCTACTAATGTATAAACCAAAATTGCAAAGTTTCCAGAGGCTATTCAACTTACCGCGTGACCTCTGCATTTACATATCGGGAAACGTGTTTTTATTGAAGTGGAATCCCAGACATTAGCTGTATCATCCTCTCCTCCAGTAATCAACTTGTGTCCAGCTGAATCAAACGCAGTGCAGAATACAGCTGATCCTATAAAAATAGACACATTTTCAGAATGAACCTCATGTCGTTTTAATCCTCAACACAACCTCCGGCACCATGTGATATATTTATTGTCTTCACTTACCCATATGTGCTGTTAAAATGTAATCCGGTTTAATTCCAACAAAACCTTCAAGTCCTGGACCAAAATTTACATCATCATCTCCTTCATCTTCTACATCACCTAAATCTCCCTGGTCAGTTCCCGTGTTGATATCAAGGTCATCATCATCTAAAACCTCTATCATGTCAACTTCTTCGAAAGAGTCCTCGTCCATGTCGTACGCTTCATCTCCAGGCAACTGAATGGGTGTTCCATGCTCCGACATAACTTTTATGTGGATAAAATCCTCCTGAAAAAAAAATTCCATTATAAATTTCATATAACTCTTCCTGTTTAGAAACGGTTTTGGATTAGACGCATGCATAATTATATCGTTATTCATTCATTTGATGGTGATTACAAGAGGACTCTTTTGCGAAGTCTCTGAATTCTCTCATGCGAACAAGTTGCTGACGCTGCTCTCTATTCACAATTCGCATCAACTATTTACTCACACAGTCTCTCAGTGGGATGTAGTCTCATGATGAGACTCATCTTAATAAGTCAAGAATTTAAAAAAAAATAACCGGCAGTGTGTGCAAGAGATCTTGCTTTCTAGAAATTTGATCAGAAAATGTTTACAGCTTAAGTCAACTAATCGACAAAATACTCGTTGCAATAATCTTTTATTTGTGGACAGTAACTCAATACTAAAACGCACCAAGGTTAAAAGATAAAGGTCATGAGATTATCGGTCAGATAGAAATACATACTGACAGAAAATTTGATTAGACTTATTACTTAGGATACTACAGAGCCCACATTCCCACCAATGGCAAGACACAAGCTCCTTAGTACATTAGTTTGATATTTTCCGTATACTGTATAAAAAAACTTAACACATCCAACACCACTATTCAAATTGACTTGATCTATAGGTCATCCCAAGAGATAACAAACAGTTGACTTCAACATCACATGTGAGTGCTCAAGTCTGGTTTCTGGTAGTGGTTTAACGGAGAGTCAATTTGTCTTATCCACCATTTTCGAATATCAAATAAGTTCACCATGAGTTTGATTTATAGAACAGTTTTGAACCTTTCTAGATCAAAAATCAGTTATATTAGGGGTATTTCAAACCTACAGCAGCACAAATTTTCAACAAGTACATTTCTAGCAGGTAAATATAAAAATTTGTTTCAAATATATGAATAAATACTTTAATCAAGTTTGCTTTCCGTAATTGCAGCTCGGAAATACTCAGCGGACCATGAGTGGGTAGATATAAACGGTTTGATCGGTACCGTTGGAATTTCAAACCACGCTCAAGATGCACTTGGCGACATCGTCTACGTGCAACTTCCTGATGTTGGAACCGAGTATTCACAAAAAGGTAATGAAATTAAAGTAAAAAAAAAATAATGACGCGATTGAAATGAACTAAAAGAATCAATAATAATTATTAAAATTATGAAATAAATCTTAGATGAGTGTGGTGCTCTCGAAAGTGTGAAAGCAGCCAGTGAATTGTACTGCCCATTATCTGGAAAAGTGACAGAAAGAAATATCGAAGTAGAAGGTTCGCCTGGACTAATCAACAAATCTTGTTACGATAAAGGTACTCTAAAACTATCTCCTCCCTCTCTCAATATCATTTTTAATTTTATCCTACTTTTTGGTAAAGGATGGCTTTTCAAACTGGAACTTACTAAGCCGGAAGAAGTAGACGGTCTTATGGATGAAGCTGCATACACAGCATTTCTTAAATCGACGCATGAATGATATATATTAAAATCACTCTGTCTCCTTATATTCCTGAGCAGTGTGACAATGTTTGTTGCAAATTATACTTCCATATAAAGTAAAAGAAATTTCAACTATTAGAAATACCGTATGAATGTGAATAGCATAACCAGCCAGCCAGAAATTACTGAATAAAGACAAATAAAAATAAAAATCTTGTCCCGTAATTTTCTGACATTTTATTAGGAACGTTTCCCACTCCACTACTAACTGCTTTCAAACTTTAGCTTGTTCAACATGTCTAGGTTTAAATGATCGTGTTCTTTCACAATCAGAACAAAACTTAAAGCGATTAACATGATCGCATCAATTTGTAATATAAAGTGCAACATAAAATCATCTTAATTATTATACGTTTTCGTACACAAAAAAGCTCACTCACCAGTAGTCACTTTAGCACCACTTTCCAAGGAATGCAGGTAAATGCTTAGGATTTGTCAGGAGACAGATAAAAAAAAAACTCCCAGGGATTTGTTGTTAGAAATGTTCAGTAGTTGGTTCAATTGAAGGAGGCTCGTACTCGTCGGTGACAGTGTCCGTAACTGTGTGTAGAAGAAGCAAAAATAAACAAACAAACTAATTATTAATTAATAAAAACAAAGAATAGTGATAGAGATAAGACACCATACAAATTCAAACACAAATAAGTGAAATGTCAATCAGTCAGAATTAAAAAAACCGACTTTTAACAACAGCATTACCCCGACAATGAAAATGACGTCGTCGATAATTCTGAAATTGTAGAAATAACGTCGTCGGTACCCTAACAAATCTAGGAATCAATACTTTTCAATTCACCATGTATTCCTGTTTCTGTTGATACAATTTGTTACTCTACTTCACAACTAGCAACAATTTTTTATGTGGTTGCATGTTGTACCAATAAAATTGTGCATTTGATCTCATTTCAGTGCGGAGTAGACCATTTCTACAGTTGTTGCAACAAAAGTTTTGAGTTGCCACAAAAGTTTTGAGTTGCCACAATCCAAATATTTTATGTATAGGTAGTTCTCTGTTGATACAATTTGTTCCGCTACTTTACAACTAGCAACAATTTTTTATGCAGTTGCATGTTGTACAAATAAAATTGTGCATTTGATCTCATTTCAGTGCTAAGTAGACCACTTCTACCGTTAGTTGTTGCAACAAAAGTTTTGAGTTGCCACAACCCAAATCTTTTATGTATAGATAGTTCTATAGGTTCTTAGGGTTCTGCTGATATTCGACCTTTACGAATTCTTTCCAAGAGAAATTCATTGTCGAGGTTAATACAGTGCATGTAGTGAATATTTTCGACACTGGTATTGGTTCACGTGTAGATCAATCAAAATACTAGAGCTTTATAGTTTATACCACTGAAACTTTTTCTAAAAACNAGTTGTTGCAACAAAAGTTTTGAGTTGCCACAACCCAAATCTTTTATGTATAGATAGTTCTATAGGTTCTTAGGTTCTGCTGATATTCGACCTTTACGAATTCTTTCCAAGAGAAATTCATTGTCGAGGTTAATACAGTGCATGTAGTGAATATTTTCGACACTGATATTGGTTCACGTGTAGATCAATCAAAATACTAGAGCTTTATAGTTTATACCACTGAAACTTTTTCTAAAAACNATATTGGTTCACGTGTAGATCAATCAAAATACTAGAGCTTTATAGTTTATACCACTGAAACTTTTTCTAAAAACTTAAATTCTAATGAAACTATTAGATCTAAGGGAATTCGTAAAGAAGTAACTTACTCCTATTGATAAGAAGACGCAGGTTTTGCGAAATTGTAAAAAAAAAAGTTTCCGAGTGCTCGGGTTATCCCATGCACGAGGTTAGGTTTTCAGTCGGGTATTTTAACTTTGCCAAACTTGATGTTAATAAAAACACGAGGAAATTGAATTTTTAAGGCGCAATTACATTTAACTCACAATTTTTCGTCTGATTTCGCGCCAACAATGATGGAGCGTCTGTCACTCTTATGAAAATTTTTGAGGTGACATCTATTGTTGTCAAATTGTCCAAGTGTAAAAGGTAAACGATCTTTATGTAGAACAAATTAAATTAATTAACAAAGCATTAATGCTTTATTAACCATTATTATCAAATAAAAAAACAGATTGATCAATAATTTTTCTATTAAAAAAAAATTTTGTTAAAAAAACTGTTCAAATTTATAGAAAATAATTGAAGACCTCGGAATAACCAGTGCCCATGGAGACCAATTGTTTGAAAGCTGCGCTTTTTTTCAAACAATCTGTTTCCATGAGNTCGGAATAACCAGTGCCCATGGAGACCAATTGTTTGAAAGCTGCGCTTTTTTTCAAACAATCTGTTTCCATGAGCACTGCTTCAACATATAAACCGAAGTGACAACAATCTAAAATTATCCTGGTTATTCCGCAAAATTATTATTGACTGGTAATCCTCAGTTTTTAGAAACTTAAAGGATAAACTGGTTTTAAAAATGTTAACTGAGCAACAAAATAATTTCGATACAACNTCGGAATAACCAGTGCCCATGGAGACCAATTGTTTGAAAGCTGCGCTTTTTTTCAAACAATCTGTTTCCATGAGTACTGCTTCAACATATAAACCGAAGTGACAACAATCTAAAATTATCCTGGTTATTCCGCAAAATTATTATTGACTGGTAATCCCCAGTTTTTAGAAACTTAAAGGATAAACTGGTTTTAAAAATGTTAACTGAGCAACAAAATAATTTCGATACAACNTCAGTTTTTAGAAACTTAAAGGATAAACTGGTTTTAAAAATGTTAACTGAGCAACAAAATAATTTCGATACAACTTCGATGAAACTTTGATACAAAATCTAATTTATTAGTTGCATCTTGCATCACTGTAACTTTTTGCTGGTCAATAGTTTCGACCATTTCATTATTGAAGTGGCATTATGATTAATCTGCTGCAGTTAATCCTGGTAATTTTTAACTGTTACCTAATTTACAACAATTAGAAGAAGATTTTATATTCTTATTAAATCCATTTTTTAGGTCAATGAACTCATACAAATGGTTTTTTTATTCACTTGGTTCATTACATCTGCAGTTTGTATCTACACTTTTGGAAATATTATAACCAGTTTGCCACTATTTTGCAATGCCCTTGAAAAAATTGTGATTACCATTTCGTATATTCATGATTGTCGACGTTTACAATTTCGTGACACTCATCTACTGCCTCTTTTCATTCATCTTGTCAGTTTTTATCGGTTTTTAATAATAAACTCAATAATATTTTTTATTAATAAATAATTAATAATGAAATTTTGTATAGATTCGTTTTGTACTGAACATGTGTATTCTGGGTTTAGTCTACCTTCTCATTGACATCCAATGCATCATTCCACATGAAAGACTTCTTGAAAATTCTGGAAATTTGATTGATTGGGATATTGGACAACATTGTGAACTTGATACATTTTTTTCAAAATTTAATATTTGGATCTTATGTCAAATTGTCAGTGTGTCACTCATCCGCTCTAATATCATTGGAACTGAAGCCATTGTTGAAATTTTGTGTAGTTGTAAGCAGTAATTGTCANCACTCATCCGCTCTAATATCATTGGAACTGAAGCCATTGTTGAAATTTTGTGTAGTTGTAAGCAGTAATTGTCAAATTCGTACCTCAAAAGATCAAAATTAAGTCCCACTTAACTTCTCAAAATTATCTAAACATCTCAAGAATGTAATAATTAAAACGTACATCTACATGAAATATTTTTAACTCGACTTGANCACTCATCCGCTCTAATATCATTGGAACTGAAGCCATTGTTGAAATTTTGTGTAGTTGTAAGCAGTAATTGTCACATTCGTACCTCAAAAGATCAAAATTAAGTCCCACTTAACTTCTCGAAATTATCTAAACATCTCAAGAATGTAATAATTAAAACGTACATCTACATGAAATATTTTTAACTCGACTTGANAAAATTATCTAAACATCTCAAGAATGTAATAATTAAAACGTACATCTACATGAAATATTTTTAACTCGACTTGATTGTCGATAATTGATTTACTTTCCTTTAGTGATTTTTTTTTTCGAGAATCTTTGTAAATTGGAAGACCCCAGGTGGATTTTAAAGTTATACTTATTAGTTGTAAATGTTGGAGTATTGTGTATGTGTATGACGTAGATTATCAAAGTACCTATACAGATTGATAGAAAATTAATTAAATTCCAAATACTTAATTATTTTTTAGAAGGTTTCATAAAGTGGATTTGTGAGAAACTCTTCAAAATTTTTGTCAACGGCAATTTTTGTAAATTCTTCTGCTGCTTTATCAAATGGTAATTTGCTTCCAGAAGCCTTGAGTCTTAAAACTTCTTCTTTAACAATTGAATCTACAAGTTGAGCAGTTACCTTTCGACCATCAGTCAAAATACCTTTCGATGAATGAATCCATTGCCATAGTTGACTTCGACTAATTTCAGCCGTTGCAGCGTCTTCCATTAAATTATTTATTGGAACGCATCCAGTACCGTTCAACCATGCTGCGAGATACTGCAAAGCAACTGAAATCACAAGAATACAAAAAAGAAATTTTTTTTAAGTTATGGTTCACTGACGCAGACGCAGGCACACGTATCGTGTCAAGGTCAAATGTAACAAGTTGTGTTGTGTTCTCTTACTGGTAACATTCACTCGAAGTCCATTTTCAGTAATTCGAGCTGGGATTGGCTGAAAATTTAGTAAATCCTTTGCAGTGACATCTACTTTTGATAGTTGTTTGTAGATTTGGTTGGGACTGCTCCCTAATACTTTCTCAAATTCAGTTGTTGCCAGCTTCACCAATCCTGGATGAGCGACCCACCCTCCGTCAAATCTAAAAAAAAACAAAAAAGTATTGTTTTAGAATAATTTATAATAAATATTAATTAATAATTTATTTATAATAAANCTTTCTCAAATTCAGTTGTTGCCAGCTTCACCAATCCTGGATGAGCGACCCACCCTCCGTCAAATCTAAAAAAAACAAAAAAGTATTGTTTTAGAATAATTTATAATAAATATTAATTAATAATTTATTTATAATAAATATTAAAGAAAAACAACAAGTCTGATTGGATTTCATACCCATCTCTTGCATCCCTAGCCTTGTCTTCTCGAACACCTTCAAGTGCTTTTTCATTTGCTACTGGGTCATTCTTAATCGGAATTAATGCACTCATTCCACCAATCGCTGGTGCATTTCTTCGATGACATGTCTTGACCAAAAGTAATGCATATGCTCTCATAAATGGAGTGTTCATATTGATAAGCTCTCTATCAGGAAAGCATAGTTCTTGCTGATTCCTAAATTTTTTGATGCAACTAAAAATATAATCCCATCGACCAGCATTGAGTCCAGCAGAATGTTCTCGAAGTTCATATAAAATTTCATCCATTTCAAATGCCGCTACTATCGTTTCAATGAGTACTGTAGCTTTGATTGTTCCAGTTGGAATATTCAATTCATTTTGAGAAAATAAAAATACATCATTCCAAAGTCGAGCTTCTAAATGATTTTCCAATTTTGGTAAATAGAAATAAGGTCCCAATTCATTGGATAAGAGAGTTGTCGCATTATGGTAGAAGTAGACACCAAAATCAAATAAACTACCAGACAAACGCTCACCATTCACTGTTAAATGCTTCTCATCTAAATGCCAACCTCGTGGACGAACAAGAAGTGTAGCAACCTGAGAATTTAGGTTGTACTCTTTATCTCCAACTTTAAAATCAATTTCACGACGAATTGCAAGCTTCAGATTTAGTTGTCCATTGATTTGATTTGACCAAGTAGGTGCATTTGAATCTTCAAAATCAGCCATATAACAATCAGAACCTGAATTTAAAGCATTGATGACCATTTTTCTATCAACTGGACCAGTGATTTCAACCCATCGACGATGAAGAGACGGTGGTAGGGGAGCAATCGTCCAATTACCATCTCGAATATCTTTTGTACTTGATAAAAAATTTGGTTTTTCTCCATTATCAAAATCTTTTTGTCGTTGGAGTCGTTTAGCAAGCAAGTCTTGACGTTTAGGTTCAAAGTTCTCGTGTAACTTCTTGATGAATTCTAAACACTCTGGTGTTAAAATTTCTTTTCGAATAGTTTCATCGACAGGTTGGGAAATTCCAATTGAATTTGGCCAAGTGGTAGTTGAATAAGTAGCCATAATAAATCTGGTATTGTTTGATAGTCTTCCTGAACCAAAAAAAAATCTACTTCTACTGCTTCTGACTTGACGTTGAATGTTCTGAGATACTTTTAGTGTAACTTTTGAATAAGAACCCAGAAGACCCAGTATCAACATCCTCGAGTAGCCTACAAAAAAATCCAAGAAGTAATCAAAAACTGACACTTATGACTTAGATTGGTTGAGTATGAAATTTTCCAAGAATCAAGAATTACTGTCATATTATTATCAACAATACAAACGTTATGCAAAAAATAAATACTCCAACGACTTATCAATAAGTACTCTAAGCTTACCATCTTTCCAAATTAAGTTGACACTCTATGTCCAATCTTTAAGTTTAGTAAGTACTTTAGCAAATAAAATAAATGATAATTCAATTTATATACTAAAATTAAAAGCAAAAATGATCTTCTACCAAAAAACCTCTTCAGAAATGATTTCGTATTTGCCAGATGTTACTTTTATAACAATCATATAATAATGTATTCNTAAGTTGACACTCTATGTCCAATCTTTAAGTTTAGTAAGTACTTTAGCAAATAAAATAAATGATAATTCAATTTAATATACTAAAATATGATCTTCTACCAAAAAATCTCTTCAGAAATGATTTCGTATTTGCCAGATGTTACTTTTATAACAATCATATAATAATGTATTTCAGGTAAGACAAAGCCAAGAGTATACTCTTATGTAAAGGTCACAAAACTTGCTTCAAGGTCATTTCATTCAATTATATTCAATAATTATTGTATTTCTTAGCCTTTTGATTGGCTTCATTGAACTTATTTAAAGTTTAAACTGTTTAAAATTAGCAAAAATCCAATAATAAATTTATCAACTGAAAATTTTGATTTCGCGTTTAAACTTTTATTAATTTCAGGATCCATTTCATTTTTCAAGTTTTTCTAAGCCTTTTGAAAAAAAAAATTCGAACAAAATTAGAAGGCTTGCATTTTTTTTTCAATTTGCTAGAATTATTCGGCTTTAATTTGCTAATAATTTAAGTTCTATTTTTCTCATAATCAATAGGCAACAATAAGTTAATTATTAATCTACTACTAATCAGATTAATCAGATTCTGTATGTAATTTATCTTACCTTTATGGCTGATTTACTACCAAAACTAAAAGTTTATTCACAAGTTTATTGACAAACTAAAGTTGAAAAGTACCAAAAACTTTTGACAATGACACTTGAAATTTTCTGGTGACCAATACGGACAGTTAGAATTCATAAATTGAAACTTGGAAGTTTTTCTTCACTGTTGAACTTATAATCTCTTACATGAAAAATTAAAACTAGGAAAATAATAATAAATAACAGTTAACTTAGGTCTATATTTGTCATAAAAGTATTTAACATTGGTAAATCTAAATAATACACAATAATAGATTCTGACTCCAAACATAACGTCATATACCCTAAAACTAATTTTCCAACCTTGTGATTCTTATGAAGTATAATACAAATACAACGTGACCTCAGAAGGACACATGACAACTTTTGATTAAGTTTTCACCGACTATAGACTTGAAATTCATAGAATCCAAAGTCCAAAGGTATTTTCTTAAGTATTTTTCCGATGAAAGGGGGTTACTAACTAATCTTTACTGAAAAAGCTTCAAATGGTAAACTACCGGATATTACTAGAGATACTGTCCTTTTTGTAAGTTTAATGGATAAGAAAAATCATTCTAAGTAGTTTATGCTGGTTTGTTTTGTCACATGCTCATTTCAATTAAGTTTTTAAGAATAATTATTTTCATCATTACGACCTTTGAGCCTTTCTTATATTTCCCTATTTTTCTCGACAAAATCCTAAGTCCACTGCGTCCAGTGATCTTATATGACTATATACCGTAAGGATTTGCGTAGTTCATTATTTGTTATGTTGGACATGTGCTGAAGGAAGTGGTCAAAGTTCAATATTGAATAATTTTTTTTTTCAAATCTAATAGCATCATATGTCATGTCACATGATAAGTATATTACAAAAACCCTTGCTGCAAGGTTTTTTAAGTTGAAACAGCAAGGTTTTTTATTTTGAAGCAGATATCTTAGCAAGGTCTTTACTAGATATATGCTTGTTTGAAGGTTAGCATAAATTTTTAGAACGTTTCCTGGTTGACAAAAACCGATTTTTTGTTATTATTACAATGAACTTTAAAATAAACATAATAGGCTATAAACAACCTAATAAGTCGGAAGAGTTAACAGTTCTATTGTCTTGATTTATTTAGGTTATTAATAGTTAAATTAGTTGTCATTAATAACCTGGCGTTGTCTTCAGTAAATATTATGGAAATACATGGATTAGAATATCAATGTCAAGGGTTTTATAATGTTGAACTTAAGTCATAATCAGAGGGCGGATACTTACTTATCTACTTCTTTTTGGGTATTGCACCTGCACCTCTGTAACTTCGTATCTTTCCGATTCATGTAATTTGAGGATGAATGGAATGCCCTTATAAAAAAGTATTTTAAGTACTTTTGGTTTTTAGGCATTAGGAAGTACTTTCGAAGTAATTTTGAATATTAAGTAATTAAAAAGTACTTTGTCAAGTAATTTGGTGTATTAATCGTTTTTCGAGGATAATTTCCCTCATATTCGCTCTAAATTTGCCGATGAGTCAAAATGATAAACTGCAGAGCGTAAAAGTTCACAGTTTTGTTCAAAGAAGTATATTTAAAATTAAATTATGCGTCCATTCAATTTTCGGCAAGGCGAATTCCGAGGGACCGAAATAAATTGGACTAAAGTGTGCAGTTGGGACCCAAAGATTTAAGCCGAACCTTCAGTTGCAACAAACGCTTTTTTTGCGGTCCCAGTTATAATAAAGACATGCTTTTACGTCGGTTAACACCAGCGCCAAATAATTGTATACTTTCTGGAGAAACCAACTTTTTTTTTTTCAGAAAAAATGTAATGAAAATTTCCTTTAAATTATATAAAAATCATCTGATTTTTGTATTGGAGTTGTGATAANAGACATGCTTTTACGTTGGTTAACACCAGCGCCAAATAATTGTATACTTTCTGGAGAAACCAACTTTTTTTTTTTTCAGAAAAAANAGAAACCAACTTTTTTTTTTTCAGAAAAAATGTAATGAAAATTTCCTTTAAATTATATAAAAATCATCTGATTTTTGTATTGGAGTTGTGATAATGTTTAAATTAAACATTCCTTAAACAATAAATCAAACAGTTCGATTTTTATGATCCAAATTAGTATACAACCGGGTTTTTAGGCTTCAATTAAGTGAATTAATTAAAAAAATTGTAAATACTTACCAAAAATAACAAAGTATTGTTAATTATTTTATACTTTTTTATCAGTATTTTGTCACTTTTTGGCAAGTATTTAAGTAAGTAAAACGCTGTTTTTTAGAAAGTATATATCCGCCCTCTGATCATAACTTATAAGAATTATTTAAAATTAAACAATATAACCTGGTAAAGAAAAAGTGTCATTAACCCTAATAAAACAAAAAATTTTAGGTAAGAAATGTCACATTTTTTAAATTAATAAAAATAAAATAAAATAAAAGCAAAAACCTCTGAATTTGAAAGTAATTTGTTTTTAAATTGTTAATTTCGTTTAAAATAAAAAATTAAGAGTCTTAATTGTAGAATATGTAAATTTTTGTAAAACTTTAATGGACATATTGAACAACTTGAATGTAAATGTAATATTTTCAGTTTTTATGAAATTAGGTAATAACTTGTGCCTAAGATTATGATGAAGCCATTCATTTCCTAATTACTTTTAACAAATTAGTTAAATGTTATCTTAACTTTTGAAATACTGCTACCTTATGACAGATCTAGTTTTGGTTAGTTTTGGATTTACAAAAATAAAATAAACACTTGATATAAATGTTTTTCGATGACGTCTTACTCACACACCCCCAAATATTTTCAATTTATTACCTAACTATGTCTGATTTGTATCAAAAGTGACTGTCACATGAGAAGATTATGTTATGTTTATTAGAGCAGAGTGGTCACACCCCCGGAACAAAAAAAATTTTTTTTTTATTTGGGGAAAAGTGACCCGTGTCACATCGCATCACGTCGTCGTCGTCTCAAACCTTATTTAAAAGGAAATGGAGTTCTAGATGATCAATTTCATTTGTAATTTTCCATGTCTACTTAAAGTATCTTACTAAGGTAGAAAAACTTAAGCGTTCTTTCACTTTTTCTATAGCACGTCATTACTTATTTTGTTTCTTACCATAACTACTAGTACAGTAGTAAACTGCGGCAACAGCGTTAAGTAAAAGGATCCTAAAATTACTTGACTCTATTGTTGAACAACATTCATTCCTCTCAAGCAACAACATAAGAAAGACCTATTGAACAATAGAATTTTGAAAAAAAAATTTTTTTTTTTATAATTAAAATTGTGCATAGAGCATGATGAATTCAAGAACAATTGTTACATCTTCATCTGGACTATTCATGATCCGGAGGTTTCTGAGCTCTAGGACACATCGGATTGCGAAAATTGAACAGGTAAAACATAAAAAATGTTGTTGTTTTAAGAAACTTACGAATTTTCTAATTGTTTCTGCCAAAAAAGAAAATTTTTTTTGTGAAATTCAATAATTATTAAAAAATATCATTTCCTAAAACAAAAGCGATGATTTGAATCTCTTCTGTAATAAGCGAGAGAAATTTTCTCCTATTTTTTTTTCATTAAATGATTATTTTTAGTTTTCATGTCAAATTTTATACATTTTTATTAAATTTTTTTTTTTAATTTACCTAGTAATTGTTTATTTAACTTAAAATTCACTGTGCATATTACTTTTGTAGAACTTTAGAAATATTTTAGGCATGCAAGAAAGCTTACGCATGCGTAGTAATTTTATAAGTACCTTTGGACTTTGAATTTGTAACTGTCTGTGGCGTCATGCACAATCACCAATCTGGAATAATACGGAAATTTTATTTTAGATTGGAAATAATGAGTCTAGTTAAGTTATTTTTAAGATTATGACCTTAGAAATGAGAAATCTAGTCATAATTTAGGTAGTATAATGAATGACTAAATTATATATTTTTAGGATTGGAAAGAGAATCCAAGATGGACTGGTATTGAAAGACGGTACACTGCCGACGATGTGGAGAGACTTAAAGGGTCTATTGACATTGAGTACACATTGGCCAGAAAAGGTTCAGAAAAATTATGGCGTCTCTTACATAATACTCCGTATGTCAAGTCCCTTGGAGCCCTTACTGGAAATCAAGCTGTTCAACAAGTTAAGGCTGGTCTCAATGCAATTTATATTTCTGGATGGCAAGTTGCTGCAGATGCAAATGTTGCTGGAACCATGTACCCTGACCAATCTCTATACCCTGTCAACTCTGTCCCTACTGTTGTAAAGAGTATTAACAATGCACTAGCCAGAGCTGATCAAATTTACCACGAAGAAGGTAATTTTTTTGGATTTATGGAACCCTGTCAAATTAATAAATTACAACAATCAAATCAAATCAAAAATGAATCAAATCTAAAATCTTCTATAATTTTAGATCCAAAACATTCACTTCGTTTTTTTTTTTAATTTACAGGTGACGACTGCGTAGCCGATTGGTTTGCTCCACTCATTGCCGATGCTGAAGCTGGATTTGGTGGAGTACTCAATGCTTTTGAACTTGTCAAATCTATGATTGAAGCTGGAGCTTCTGGAATTCATTTTGAAGATCAATTGGCATCAGCAAAAAAATGTGGTCACATGGGTGGAAAAGTTTTGGTTCCAACACGAGAAGCCATTGATAAACTTGTCTCAGCTCGACTAGCTGCTGATGTTATGGGAGTTCCAACTATACTTATTGCAAGAACAGATGCTGAAGCTGCTTCAATGGTTACAAGTAATGTGGATCCAAATGATCGTGTATTCCTGACTGGAGAGATTACACCTGAAGGATACTTTCGAACACGACCAGGAATTGATCAAGCAATTTCTAGAGCCCTCTCCTATGCACCTTATGCTGATTTAGTTTGGTGTGAGACAGCAACTCCGAATCTTGCTTATGCTAAAGCATTTGCAAATGCAGTACATTCTCAATTCCCTGGAAAACTTCTAGCTTACAACTGCTCACCGAGTTTCAATTGGAGACAACACTTGAATGATAAGGATATTCGAACATTTCAAGATCAAATTGCTGCCATGGGATACAAATTTCAATTCATTACACTCGCTGGATTTCATTCACTTAATTATTCTATGTTTGAATTAAGTTTGAATTATGCTAACCGTGGTATGGCTGCCTATGTCGACCTTCAAGAAAAAGAATTTGCAGCTTCAAATTTTGGATTTACAGCAGTCAAACATCAACGTGAAGTTGGGACAGGATACTTTGATGCCATCGTCAATACAATTCAAAATGAATCCTCAGTCACTGCTCTCAAAGGATCTACCGAAGAACAACAATTTGAACTCAAACAAAAGGTTGCTGCTGCTGCCCATTAATTTTTGTCTACAGAGCACTGTTAATTTTAATTTTAATTCTATTCTTTTATACTTTCATTTCATTATTATAAATAAGTTATTCATTATTTTAAACTAAAGTTAAGAGTGATGTTGTTAAGTTAATCTTTTTTCGTCCAGTGAACAATTTAATCAAATCTAAAGTAATTTCCGCTTACCATAAATTTAATTCTTATGTTCTCTGAAGTTTTTTTTTGGAAATAAACACCTAAATTATCATATTTACTGTCAGGAAAGTGAAATTCATTGAGCTTAAACGTCAAGGTTGAGCTTAAACGCAGGAATTAGATCGATTGAAAAGGTGATTTATCAAAAAAAAAATATGTAATAAACAACATAATAGGAATTGGGTCAATGCTGTAACCCTTCTATTCAATTTACATCTAGCAAATTAATTGAAAGTATTTGGAAATTTTTTGAGTCATTTCCGGTTTTGATGATCTTGTACCGCTGGTGANTGAGCTTAAACGTCAAGGTTGAGCTTAAACGCAGGAATTAGATCGATTGAAAAGGTGATTTATCAAAAAAAAAAAATATGTAATAAACAACATAATAGGAATTGGGTCAATGCTGTAACCCTTCTATTCAATTTACATTTAGCAAATTAATTGAAAGTATTTGGAAATTTTTTGAGTCATTTCCGGTTTTGATGATCTTGTACCGCTGGTGANTGAAAGTATTTGGAAATTTTTTGAGTCATTTCCGGTTTTGATGATCTTGTACCGCTGGTGAACAAGGTTCAGAAAGCTAATTTTAATTTTTTAGGATTTGATCAACTTTGTTCATATTCACTGAATCAGAAGCGATCGATGTAGATNAAAGCTAATTTTAATTTTTTAGGATTTGATCAACTTTGTTCATATTCACTGAATCAGAAGCGATCGATGTAGATTGTAGATTACCATCATAACCATCAGTTTCTTGAGCACTGGTCTAAAAATTATTATTGAATTTGCCTAATTTAAAAAAAAAGTTGATCAAAATGAGTTCGAAGATTGTCTTGTTAATTTTTATCATTGATTACATCATAACTTCGGAGTGTACTTTTGTCAGAGGTAAATGAAACGTTAATAAAGAAATTTATAAACAGTTAATCATTAAGACTAAAATCATCTTTATTGGTTTTGGTATAGTCTTGCAAGTTCCTTGTGTAGCAGGGACTACTTGGGCGACCCCAGTAGGGATTACACCAATTCAAAATTGGTGCTACACTTGTCGATGTTTGGGTAACAATTTTTCAATATGCAATGCACATATTCCAATCTCATTCATTGGACAACCTACCACGGTCATATGTGGTGGATTCAACGGAGGAATTGTTGTACCACTCAGTACTACGACTACGACTACAACTAGTCCAACAATGACTATGACCAGTGTTGCCAGTTCAACTATGGTCACACCAATTCCACTTACGCCACAAACGATTATTGTCACTGCTCCTCCGATACCAACACTTCCAACAAGTCCATTTACAATAGTTACTCCAACTATACCTACGGTAACTGTTGTTACAACCCCTCCTTTGACAACTCCTACTATAGTAACAGCAGTTACAGCTCCGCCTTTAACAACTCCTACTGTAGTAACATCAGTTACCCCCTCTCCTTTGACTACTCAAGGTCCTCCTGTAACATCAGTTACAACACCACCCTTGACATCTCCAGGTTCACTCGTAGTAACCGCAGTTCCTATAGTTACACCCATTCCTATAACAGTTGGGCCTGGGTGACGTTTTGTAACAACCTCATTTCAATTCTTAGCGGCATCAATTTTTCTTTTGCTCCTTAGATCTTAAAATAGAAAATCAAATTTATATAAAAAATGATTAGACTACTGCAAGCATATTTTAATGATTTTGGGTAATAAATATTGCAATTGTATCCTCAGATTTTGATGTTACATGTCAACTTTTGGTAAAAAAAACTTCTATACTTGTAGAATTCGATAGTAGATGTACTTTTTATTAGAATTCTTTGAATTACAATAATAATTATTGTTACTATTGTGGGTAGGTCACGACATAAGCAATAACAATTTAGAAGTATAATTTGCATCCGTATTGAGGCCAGTTTTAATTTCATGTGTTCAATGTGCNTGGGTAGGTCACGACATAAGCAATAACAATTTAGAAGTATAATTTGCATCCGTATTGAGGCCAGTTTTAATTTCATGTGTTCAATGTGCCTATATTTAGTGTGAATTACTATTGGTTGCTGAGTGTATTCGTATCAAAAAATTTGGTAACCAGTGAGCTAGAGGAACTAAGGTCAAAATTAATTTTAATTTCTGAAATTGGTCAAAGAGTTGAAGTGCACGGGTCTGACTGTAGTGTTGGANGCCTATATTTAGTGTGAATTACTATTGGTTGCTGAGTGTATTCGTATCAAAAAATTTGGTAACCAGTGAGCTAGAAGAACTAAGGTCAAAATTAATTTTAATTTCTGAAATTGGTCAAAGAGTTGAAGTGCACGGGTCTGACTGTAGTGTTGGGGTCTTCTTTCAAATTCCGAAACGATTTGAATGCGCCTGTGTCACCGGAATGTAAGTTCTTTGTTCAGTCATACCAACAATGCCCAAGCACAGTATAACATGTAAAATAAAACAAAAATTTCTATTAGATGGGCATTCTATAATTCATGGTGCACTGTCCCGGTTGCAATAATTGGAGGTTTAAATTACTGCTTTCAAGTCACTGATTTCAAAGTACTTATTCTAGTAATAATTCAAAATTTCACAAGTTTGAGAAATTGTTGCTTGAAGAGTTTTTTACAAACGTTGTATTTTTTAAGTGTTGTTTTAAAAATTTGATTTAAAAATTAGATAAATTATGTGAGTCTTGTTTCTTCAAACGTGGCAACATCGATGCCATCCCTAGCAAGATTCTCTTCCAAAATGGAACAATTGAAAGACGTAATTACTGGCGATGACACCAAAGTATATTGGAACGCAAGACATTCATCTCTGATTACCTACGGAGGTAATCATTCTGTAGCAAAATTGAAGAACCAACCAATAGAAATGGTTCATTATATTTAAATAGAATTAATTAATATAATTAGACTACTGCACGAAGTAATGATATAACTGTAGTTGTTCCAGATTTGAAAGTTTTCCAACATATTTGTCTTGTTTTGTAGCTTCGGAATGGGAATTGATATCAGTAAACGGTGAAAGTCGATGCCTTCAACATACCATCCACTCCACCACTTCATACTGCTATTTCTCGAATGTTGGTGTACAAAACAAGATCAATCGAATTAAAATTGAGTGCAGTAGTCCCTACGTTACACGTTATATTGAACCTGATAATTGTGTTCCATTTATCTATGGGAGTCCCACTGGTAAGTCCGAACATAAACTAGTGAGGATTTAAGTTACTTAATGTAACTTGCTTAGAACATAACATTTCGTTTTCTTAGATGAACATTCATGTGACACAGTTATCGATGAACCGGATATCTCATTAGATCTGGATCCTGTGAATACTGAGTTTATAGAATCCACTTTCCCGAAGGATCTGTCACGACAGAATGATAAATTCATAAATTCTAGTACTGGAGACTGGAGATAACCTGAACATCTCTGTAATTGGTCCATCACCTCTGCTTGAAGGGTTAGGGTCATTGTCTGCAAAATCCGAACCATCGAATCAAAAAAATGGCCCAAGTAATGACACTCTTTCAACAAATCAACTGGAAACTCTTCCCCCAGTGATAAACAATGATGAAGAAGATGAAAACATCATAGAAACAATGCCACCTTTGGTCAAGTGTAACCCAATAATTCTTGATTACCTTAGTAGCCATGTTGAAAGTGAGATTCGAGCTTTGATTGGTAAACCTGACGATAGAAAAGGAGATAGAACATGGCCAGTTATTAAAATTCTGGAACAAAGCATGAACATCATGAAGGTTTGCTTACAAAAGACTTTAGATTAATTAATCTACTTGGTTTCTTATTTTCTTAGCGCACTTGTGATGTACTTCCACCAAACTACTTGGAATTGGCACTAAGGACATTTGTAGACTTGCAAATTGAATCACTTCATATAAAAGAACCGTTTATTTCCCATTTAGCATTCTATAGAATTCAAAAGGCCCTTGCAGTTTGTTACAACGATGCAAAACCCCATGAGTTTATCGTACCTACTTCTTTCGGTAAAGCAAAAATTGCAAATAATGGTGAATGTGGCGACGAGGTATCACTATCAATTGACGTCTAATTTTTTTTTAATCTTTGTCACTTTAATTTATTAAAAACGATGTTCATTTCAGCGGAAGAATGTTTCAGATATCATTTATAAAGACGGGAGAGCAAGCAAATTGACAATGCCTGATGACAGAATGGGTAAAGGTTTTGAACCAATCATAGAAACCGTTTGGAAAATTCTGGTCAACGCCCATTCGTACTGCTATCGACATTTTTCTGATTACTTTAACGACCACCACTCCTACACCGTCTCATTGATGACACTCTTCACGAATGCAGTACAAACAATTTGGTATAATATTGATGGATAAAGACTTGAAGTTAAGATTCTCGTAGATTCAAACAAAAGTTTCACACTTTGAATTTTCAGGATGCCACCATCTCAAAACGGTGAGTACATTGACCCTGGTGGTGCAGGAAGTTTACTGTATGGTGGATTAATTGGAGACCATGATGAGTTACTTCATAAAATTGACATGTGCGTTGCCGCTAGCAGAGTAAATTCTGCTTACCCTTACACTATAACTCAAAAAGTTCTTCTACAAAAGTTGCTCAGACTGAAAAATGTGAACAACTTTTCCAAATAACAATTTTCTCTGTGGTGACCCATTCAGGTCAAAAGTAAGGTCAAAAATGGAAACTGGAGATCCTATGGAATCCATCGACGATTACTAATTCCAATGGTAAGAAAAACACTAAAGTTATGTAATAATACTAGAGTTGTTGTGAAGCTTCGAAAACTCGAAGACTTCGATCAAAGTCTTCGAAATATCGAAACTTCGATCTTCGAATTTTCTTGGCAATCTTCGACGAAGTCTTCGATCGAAGTTTCGAAGATTAAATTTCTCAATTTGAGCGTGGTCGACTTACACACGTTTTCATTCATTTCACAAAATGATATCACTTATAATCAGAAGAAGGAAATATCTAATGAAACTGAACGAAAGAAACTTAAGTTCCAGCACACGGAGAATTGCTTACCTTTCTCCATCATAAACGAACTGGTAACTGGTTACAATTACAAATACAGGATGTTTAAAGTTTTTTTGCACCCTCTTTCTCCGCTTTCACCGTTGCTCCTCCCATTTTATGTCCCGGCTAAAAAAAATAAATTGACCCGAACGCGCGAGGATAAATATTTTGAAAGTTGTTGCCTCCTTACATTCCTGTTGTGCATACCAGGTGAGTGATGGAGGTAGCTTTTGACTAAATTTAATTTTAGACGTTTTGTTGAATTTTAAATTGAAACGAAGAGTTTGATGTTGTTATTCGAAATTACAAAAATTGGTTTAATTAAAAGTGATTCCATTGGGGTTATTGACAATTGTGTGCTACTCAAACTTGTACTCACTATTTGTGAACCGTTTGAAGAAATTAACAACGGACGTATTGTGAAACCTTGTGTCGCTCTGTTCCTCGAAGGCTTCGAACTTTCATTGCTGCTTTAGGAAATTAAGTTTGTAAATCTAATAAGGAGAATTGAATTTGTCCATCAATAATTAATACTTGCGTACACTAATACTCTCCATTCTGTCGTTGTATTTGGTAGTTGTAGCCACGACATAGAAAAATGACGTCAAGTGAAAGCATGCTTACTAGGGTGCAAGAAAAGATTAAACGCCCTGTACTAAAAACTATTTTGTTTAATTTTATTTGTTATCTAAAAATAAAATTTTAATTTCTCAATTTACAACGTAATGGAACGTTAAAATGGCTTCCGTTGTTATTACTATTCGATAGACACCCCACATGCAAATCCTTCGATCTTGTTTTTTTGTCCCCTCCGATTAAAGTATCTCATGACTCTGATTCAGGAGTCGACTCTTGACTCATGAGTCGACTCAATATTTTTGAGTTTGACTCTGACTGCACTGCACTGCACTGCACTACACTGCAAGACTGCGTTTCAAATATTAGTAATGTGTTTCCCGCAAAAATTATTAAAATTAAAAATAATGAAAATAGACTACTACACCTCCCCAATGTGCAATAGAATTTCTTACTTACAAAAATTTGTTGTTATTCGGAGCAGGAGTCAATTTTTCCTTGTCCTTTCACAGAGACAAACACAATTAAAACGTAATGTATATTTTTTGTTAGATTTTTACATAAATTGCTAAAATTAATTTTATTTACTTTTCTTTGATACAATTACTTCACGTTCTTAAATATTGCTAAATAATTATTTATTTACTGTTATTTGATACAATTACTTAAAGAATACGATTTACTCAGAGGCCTGTCAAGAAAACCTAACAAAACTATTGGATTTCTTACATTTGGACTCACACTTGCCTGCATGCCATCGCGAATAATCTTGAATTAATAAAATCCGGTTAATATTGAAGTTTTTTACTCCACCTTACCTATTTTTGCAAATTTTTTTAGATTTATATTAGCAGCTCAAATAAACAAAACGGTAAAAATATGTGTCAAAAAACAAAAAAAAAACAATCTACATAGCTGCAACTTATATCGGCTGAAACTTCATATTTAAAGAAATACTTCTGGTTTACAATTTTCAGAATTTAGGTCATAAATTTTGTTCGGCTATTATAATTTAGAAATATTTTTAAGTATCATAATTATTATTAGAGTAATTATTTATAAATTATAATGTCATATTTTTTTTTCATTTTACAGTAACATATGTTAGAAGAAAGGCTGTTAACAGAAAAAGATTTCAATGATTCACACCAAATGCGTTCAGTATTTTTTTGCATGATTTATCGGGTCAGGGTTCTTAATTGTATCACATGGTTGTTGGAATTGTACACTAAACCTAAAACAGATGAGCCTTCACTAAATTGATGGGAACAACTTGGGGTTTCAATTCGGGTCTAATATCCGTTCTGGGCTTATAACCGTTGGTCTAATAGCGTGATATTTGCCTATGCCAAATATATTGTTCCAAACCAAGTGCGCCAAAAACAGATCTTATAACCGAATTGGTCTTATATCGGAAGATCTTATAAGCGTGCTCCACTGTATCATTACATCATTTGTCTGAATTGTGCATGTAGAAGTTTGCAACCATGATAATTCCAAGTGTCAATCGATTTGTCAACAATCTCACAATTCTTTCAATGTTAATTCCGTAGAATTAAAGATTGATTTTACACCTTATAAAACATGTGGTGATGATAAAACCATAAATGATGAATTTTAGCTTCCTGGTCCTGGTTGAAAACTTTTCCCTCCATGAAGTTAAAAATTTTAGCAAATAATCTGAAATCCTCAAGGTTTATTAAATTAACTGTTGCATTACTATTAGAGTATTGCTAATATTGTAAAATTCGTTGCAAGTTTTTCGCGATTACTCTCAGCGACATTTGTAAATTCTTCTAATTCAACAGTTTTCATTATTCCAAAACCCAAATAAAAACAGAATACAAAGCAATTAGTTTAATTTTGATTAAGTTGGTAATTTGTCAGAGTCAGAATATTGGAGACTCATGTGCAAACGGTTACTGACTGCAACAATGAAAATTTTGCAGGCCTCAATGATCAATGCATCTGTTCACTTTCAATCACGGTGCCTAGTTCGGACGACTCCACTCATTGCCACCGCTCAACCTTGTAATCAAAATGGCGATCTAGAAATGGTGTAGAAAATTCATCTTGTATAGGTAGTGATGCCGACAGCGATGAAACTTACTGTGAATGTACCGATGGATTTGTTCAAACTGGTGGATCATCATGCAGTAATCAAGATTCTAGTCTCTTGTACTTGTACACGTCAAATCTAGTCTCTTGTACTTCACAAGTACATCAGCTCGTAATTTTTAGATTCATTAAAAGTTTTGGAAAACCCATAAACTTCGGTAGATGATTACGGCATGTAAACAACAAATGAAAATTTTGCATGCCTCAATGATCAATACATGCGACAGCGATGAAACTTACTGTGAATGTACCGATGGATTTGTTCAAACTGTTGGACCATCATGCAGTGGTAACCAAGATTCCACAGACACGTCAAGTCTAGTCTCTTGTACTCCCCAAAGTACATCAGCTCGTAATTTTTAGATTGTTTAACAGTTTTGGAAAACCCATGAACGTCAAATCTAGTCTGTTGTGCTCCACCAATTACATCAATCCGTAATTTTAAAATTGATTGGAATTTTTGGAAAACCCATGTCCTTCAGTAGATGATTAGTATTGTTTTCGTATTCGTGAAAATTTTTTTTTGGAATTTTCACTTACATTAATTAATACATACTAATNTGATTAGTATTGTTTTCGTATTCGTGAAAATTTTTTTTTGGAATTTTCACTTACATTAATTAATACATACTAATTGATTGAATTGAGAGCTCAAACGTGCTTTCTTTATTTACTTCAAGTGGCTACATTAGCGTCACCATGCACTAATACGAATAATTATGAAAATTCGAGTGGACACTTTTTAATCAGTTTAACTTTGTAATTAATTAATATTTACATAATACATTGCTTTCGTTGGTCATCATTGCCATCCAACCATATTTTTTTTNCTTTGTAATTAATTAATATTTACATAATACATTGCTTTCGTTGGTCATCATTGCCATCCAACCATATTTTTTTTACTAATACCTGCAAATTTTAGCCTTTAAAATAAACTGTGTATTTTCAATCAAGATATGGTTTAAANATTTTTTTTACTAATACCTGCAAATTTTAGCCTTTAAAATAAACTGTGTATTTTCAATCAAGATATGGTTTAAAGTTACTGATATCCTCAATTGATTGAGTACTTGAGTATACATAGCCAATTGACAGTTAGATTATCCTACCACAGTTTCATATAAATATTACAAAGTTTTTGGGGAAAAGTATTCAATCCTTCATTTAGCTACACCGTGAACAACTATTCACATACCTAGCTTTCATAAATCCTCAACTTGACACCATCACTATGCTAAAAGTAGCATTATTATTGGCAGTNTTCACATACCTAGCTTTCATAAATCCTCAACTTGACACCATCACTATGCTAAAAGTAGCATTATTATTGGCAGTAGCCATTGCTGTCCAAGTCATTGCAGCTCCTGCACACATTTCTCCATCTCTGAAGCACTCCCTGAAGACAAAGGGCTTAGTCAATGTATTCGTTACTCTCAAAGCTAGACCAAGCATAGTATTGTCCAGGATCAACAATTTGTCTTTTGCCACACGAGAACAGAGACTGATCACCTTGGGTGCATCTCTCAAGCAACACGCTGCTGCCTCTCAAGAGTCCATTCTTGAGTTCTTGGCCACCAAACAGGTTACAGTCCAGACCTTCTGGATCTCAAATCAGGTTTCGGTTAAAAATGTTGATGCTGAACTCCTCGCAANTCTCAAGAGTCCATTCTTGAGTTCTTGGCCACCAAACAGGTTACAGTCCAGACCTTCTGGATCTCAAATCAGGTTTCGGTTAAAAATGTTGATGCTGAACTCCTCGCAATATTGGTTGCAAGACCCGATGTCCTCGAAGTGTTTGAAGAATTTAGCGTTCCATTGGAACAACCAGTTGACCCAAAGATTGTTCAGAAAATCGCCGTAAACGAATGGGGAGTTAAACTCATTGGAGCACCCGAGGTTTGGGCCAAAGGAAACACCGGTAATTGGCAATTGAAGGCCTAATTTGTCAAAATCATTTAAATTGCGACCCGAAAAGCTAACATAACTTGTTTTGAATCTTCTAGGAAAAGGAGTTCTTATAGCAAACATTGATACAGGTGTTAGGTATACGCATCAGGATTTGAAGGATAACTTTGCTGGAGACTATGGTTGGTTCGACCCATACTTCGGTACTGCAACTCCCGATGACCGAAGCGGTCACGGAACCCACACCATGGGAACCACTGTCGGAAAGAACGGTATCGGTGTTGCTCCTGGTAAGTTATTTTCTGATCACATCAGAATTACAAATTTTGTCATAAGCAATTGAATCATTGAAAATTTTTAATTCTAATAGACGCAACCTGGGCCGCATGTCGTGGTTGTGGTACATCTAGCTGCACCTTAGCAGCTTTGCTTTCCTGTGGAGAGTTCATGACTTGTCCAACACTTCCAGATGGAAGCAATGCTGACTGCACGAAAGCCCCAAGACTCGTCTCCAACAGCTGGTATGTGATTATGAAATTGAATGAATTGATTTTGCATGCTTCTTCCAGTATTAGAACTTGTTTGATTCGTACAGGGGTGGTAGTGGCGGACAAAGCTTCTATGATGACGTTGTTGCAGTTTGGGCTGCCGCTGGAATAATCCCTATCTTCTCAAACGGAAACTCCGGACATTTTTGTAGCAACGTAGGATCACCAGCAGATTCCGGCAAAACCAAGGTCATTGGAGTCGGTTCAACCACAGAAGATGAAGAGCTTTCATTCTTCAGCAGTCTTGGCCCATCTGTCTATGCACAAATCAAGCCTGGTAAAGCACTTATTAGTTAGTTTCTTGAGCGTGGTTTATAATTGAATAACTAAGATTTACTTATTTTACAGACATCGCTGCACCAGGATCAGACGTTCGTTCTGCCCTCAATACGAATGATGCAGCTTACGGCACCAAGAGCGGAACCTCAATGGCTGCCCCACACGTTGCCGGAGTCGTTGCTCTTATTCTAAGCGCTCACCCAGATCACGACTTCGCAAAAGTTACTGAACTTCTCTACGCTGGTGCTACCCATACTGTAAACACGAAATTTTTTTATGATTTTACTAAGACTTCAAATTTCCTTCAAATTTAACTTAGTAACTCTTTTTATTAGGTTGCTTCCACTGGTGGTAACTGCGGTGGCATTCCAGACACCGAATACCCAAACAACTACGTAGGGTACGGACGTCTCTCTGCCATTGGCTCACTCCCATGAACAAAAGATTCAAGCAATATTAACGCCTCATCAGTTCTAAATTAACATTCCAAATCCGCAAAGTTATAAAAACATGTAACAATTTTAAATACAAAGTAATCATTGTAAGTAATCTACAAGTATAGTAAATAAAATTAAAACCAATCAGTCAACCTTAATTGTTTATTAGGAAATAATAACTCGATTGAATAGGAAATCGTTATTAGAATGATAAAGTAGCTGGGAATGAATAAGTTAAGGCATAATGATTAAGTTCGTAGGTCAAGCGATTCATGTCAGTTTCAATTATGGTATTATTCCTATTTATAAATTCCATTGTTTTACAATATTGCAAAATCATTCAAAACATTATAAGCTTTGTATTTGAATATCAACACTTAGCAATTTTTTATACGGAAATATTCCTTGTATCTCTTCTAATAATTGCTGCCAGCTTGCTCGTTGTGTAGGAAGAACAGTTTATAAAAAATTGAAAATCAAAATCTAAATTTGAATGGAGAATAAACAGCAACAGTGTAAACCCTAAACCCTAAATTTATACTTATCCTTTCCATCACCTTTCCTCTTTCGCCTTCGCCTGACCTTTGCTTAAAATAACCCCTAATTTATACTTATCCTTTCTATCACCTTTTCCCTTTTGCCTTCGTCTGACCTTTGCTTAAAATAATAGTGAAAATCGCACCAACATTTAAACTTCACCTGAGGTTATTCACCTTCACCTCTCCTTTTCCTTTTTGGACGGAGAACTAAAGGTAAAGTCAAAATTAAATTTAGATCAATTAACTTTTCTTCAGAAAAGTATTGATTATTGTTAGCCATTGTTAGTTATTAATTAAGAATGAAATTCAAATTCAATTTTTGCCTCTATTTTGGCTATGGTTGGGGTGAATCGAAAATTTAACAAGTCGGTTTCTCCTTTGACCTTGATAAAAGTTGACACTGTGTCAACTTTTAATTTTCACCCAAAGGTAAGGTGAAGGTGAAGGTGAGGAAAAGTAAAAATCCCACAAGAAAAAAAGTAAAGGGGAAAGGTGATGACCCGGAATCCAGTCAATATTGCATCATCTGTTTCTAAATTTCTTTATTTTAATAATGAATTATACATTATATAGCTGGAAGGAATCTGGTTAGTTTGCCCTTAAAGCAGATTACGGGAAAACCAATCCCAGACTTTGCTAACGGATCTGTACAAGCTCGAGCTGAAACTTGGAAGTATTCAGCATCACGGACGCAGATGTCACGCGCATCACAAGATGAATTCTCGACACAACCTCCTGACTCTTCAACGGTTTTACATGTTTGTCCAACAGTTGAGAAACACTTGGCAGTTTCTAATCGAAAACCCATCCATGGATATCGACAGTCACATAGGCCATCTTTGCAAACCAAGCCGGAGTTTCACATGCATCCGTCTGTACTATTTGCGACATCGTTCACTAGACAGTAGTCTTCGTACGATTGACGTTTAATTTGTTGACACACGGCGAGCGAGATAAATATACAGAAGAAGCTAGTCTGAGAGAACATTTTCGATATGTCGATGGTAAGCAATGACTATAAACCAAACAAAAAATTTCAGGTTTGAGTAAAATTTTAAATACTTAGGAAATTCTAGACAAACAAAGAAGCCGGAACTAATTGTCATTTTAGCTATAATTACAGCTACTGTAGATTTTGTTAAGCTACATGATTACCTCATTACATTAAAATATAATTTTTACCTTGATTTTGATTTGATTTAATTTGATTGTAATTTATTACAGTGTCAATAGCATCATTTTTAGTACAAAATGGTAATATACTTAGACACTCCCACTTGCGTAGGCCTATTTTACTTAACCTAAAAATTAAAGTTAAAATTATATAGAAAAAGTGATTTGATCACTAAACAGTGGTTATATGGATTGTTATATGTTGTAAAATAATATTGAATTATTCAAATTCAAATATCTAAAATTCAAAATCCATATTTTTGGCTATATTGGTCTCAGATATTGATTTGTTGGTAAATTTAGACACTGTATGCATTGATTCTGTCCATCATAACAAATTTCGCTGCCTTTTCTTTAAATTTGGAAAAATTATTAAAATTATGGATCATACCTCTGTTAGAGAGTAAGAAATTGTTCCAAACCTTGATCGCCCTATAGAGAAAAGAATTTTTGAAAGATTCAGAGTTATGTGTGAAAGTATTGATAAAACCTTCAGTAATACTTGCTTTTTCAGCATCCTGAATAATTAAATTTTCACTCAGGAATTCAATTTTATCAGAGAAAAATAGATGTTTAAAAGTCTGAATAAGTAAGTAGAAGTCTACTCTCTCCGAAATGGAGTGAATNTTATCAGAGAAAAATAGATGTTTAAAAGTCTGAATAAGTAAGTAGAAGTCTACTCTCTCCGAAATGGAGTGAATGTTACAGATCTCATATAGGTAGAAAAGATCAGTGTCATTAAAAGTGATAGTATTCTTGTTTTTTTTTTAATTGTGAGTTGTAAATAACTCTAGTAATAGTTTTGTGTTTTATTTTGGAGTAATTAGGATAAAAAAGACAGAAGCAATCTATTAATTTTGTTTTGAATGCTTTAAAGTTTGATTTTTGATTGTAAAACCCATACTGTAATGCAATAATCAATTTGCGAAAAGACAAAAGTATTCAAAAGAATTATAAATATGTTCTTAGTAAATGATCTTTTTAACCTTTGAAGCTTAGCGCAGTATGACGCTACTTTAAGATTTATCTTGTTGAAATGATCATCGAATAATAAATTTGAATCCAAGATAATGCCTAGATATTTAAAAGAATCAACTAATTTGATATTTAAATCGTTAATTTTGAGACTTGGGACGCGTTGTAAGTCAAATTTGTCGTTTGCTTTTTTGAATACCATGAATTCAGTTTTCTCATAATTCAGTAGCTTTCCTGTATTTTTACACCAAGAATCTAAATTGTTCAACGCTTTAGCCAATCTGCCCGTACTTATAGCAAGATCAGAATCGAATGACAATAAGGCAAGGTCGTCCGCATACAAAACTAAGTAGACAAGAGGATCATTTATAATAGCTTCTAAATCATTGATAAATAAGGTAAATAGCATCGGTCCAAGGATTGAGCCCTGTGGTACTCCACATGTAACACTATATTGTGATGAGAGTTTTCCGTTGATTTTAATTTTAATAAATCTATTTGATAGATAACTTTTGATTAATTTGGTCAAATCAGTATCAATTTTTAACTTTTCGGTTAAACAATTTATAAGAAAATTATGATTGACCGAATCAAAAGCTCTTTTGAAATCCACAAAAACGACTGGAACTTTACCCTTCTTAATATCTATCCTCTTATAAATAAATGATGTTAGCGACTTCATAGCAGTATCGCAAGAACGACCTCTTCTGAAGCCATGTTGATAAATACAGAAAAGATTGTTACTATTTAGATAGTTAGATAATTTGAATTTAACAATCCTTTCAAAAACTTTACTTNGATTGTTACTATTTAGATAGTTAGATAATTTGAATTTAACAATCCTTTCAAAAACTTTACTTAGAAAAAAGGTATTTGTTATTGGTCTGTAGCTAGACGTGACATTGATTTTCCCTTGTTTTTTATAAAGTGGAAAAACTATGCTACATTTCCATGACTCCGGATAAGTACAGTTAATAAAAATTAGTTCAAAAAGATGTTTAAGTGTAACTAATAACTCAGATGCTGTTCTTTTCAAAAATTGAGGAGGAATTTCCATAGTTAGATCTATAGCTTTAGGTTTTGTACTAGAAATAGAATCTAGAATCATCTTATCAGATATGTGTTTAGAGATGTTTTGATAGTTTTCACTATTCTCATTTTGTTCGAAATTTGTGTAATTGCTAAGTGTAAAGGCATTAGCAAATTCTTTAGCTATTTTAAAATCATTATTACACTGATCACTATTCTCATTAAGTATAGAAAAGAAATTTTTAGATTGTTTACATCTACAATTTGTTAGTTCATTAACTGAATCCCATAATTTTTTCGAATCATTTTCATTATTTTTGAACTTTGTATGGAAATACATTTTTTTAGCTCTATGTATTGCATTTGTTACTATGTTTTTACAATTTTTGTAAAACTTTAATGAGTCAGCGCATCTGGATTTAAAAAAAGCTTTATAGGTTTTGTCCCGTGTTTTTCTAAGAAGCATAATCTCGCTACTCATCCAATGGTTCAATTTTCCTTTAATNAAAGCTTTATAGGCTTTGTCCCGTGTTTTTCTAAGAAGCATAATCTCGCTACTCATCCAATGGTTCAATTTTCCTTTAACCATGATCTTACGTGTAGGAGCGTGAAGATTAACTAATACTTTAAGCACACGTTTGTTAAATTCATCAAGACATGAGTCAACGTTAGTTTTGTCTAAGTTAGTCCAGTTAATTTCTCGTAAATCCTGTAAAACATCCCAGTGTACTTTTCTCCAGATTCTGGTTTCGATCACTTGACCGATTGTTTTGTTATGTCTAGCATTCTGCCTAGAAACATGTACAATATGTTGGTCAGAAAAAGAACAGGGTATAACACCGAAGTCTTTAAACCTGTTTGAGCTAGGCACATAAACATGATCAATTAGAGTTAAACTATTAATTGTAGTACGAGTAGGTACCCTTATTACTTGTTGAAGTCCAGCTTCCCTCATAAAGCTAAGAATTTTGAATTTAACATTAGTGTTTACCAAAAAATCAATATTTAGATCACCCATTATAATTAACTCGTCATTCATTTTTATCAATTCTAGAACAAGTATTTCAAGAGATTCTACAAACTGTGTGATGTAGGATGTATGTGGTGGACGGTAGATTGTTACGAGAATCATTGCTTTTGTGAACTTAGGTTTGATTTTGTAAATCATGATTTCAACCTCTTTGTGAAATTTAAAAGTACCACTGAGCTCACAAATTTCAATAATCTCGTACGAACAATCATTTGAAAAATAAGTAAGAATACCTCCACCATGGATTTTGAATTTAGACTCCCTCCTTATAAAATTATACCTATCAACTGCTAGCGACGAATCAAAATCACTCTCATTTAGTTTTGTTTCCGTAATTGTAAAAACGTTAAAGANCCTATCAACTGCTAGCGACGAATCAAAATCACTCTCATTTAGTTTTGTTTCCGTAATTGTAAAAACGTTAAAGATTTTATCAACTAGATCAAGTCTTAAATCGTCCAGCTTGCTCCTGATACTATTAATATTTACGTGTGCAATCCTGAAACATTTTGAGGAAGGTTTCAGGATTGAACACTCAAATTCAGTAAGAGGTCTATCGTTTAGTACAGGCTCCTTGTTTAACTTTAAATTAACATTATGGTACTCTATCTTACGAGTGTTGAAATTTTCAGGAATAGTATTTCCAGGTACAGTTGAAGGAAACGCAGTTGATGAAGAAAATAAATTGTTGCTAAAAGTTGAAGGATACCCAGGTGCTGATGAAAATAATTCGTTACTGAACCCCACTGTTGACTCCTGCGTTGAGAATTGTGGATTAACGCAGTCAGCACATCTCCAGCCCTTTTGTGTTGTAAAAAAATCCCGAGAAGATAATTTGGGAAGACAAGTACGATGGAAAGTCTTGTGACAGTATTGATTAGTGCAAATCCTTTGATGCTGCTTTAGTTTGAATTTTTCTTGGCAAAGATAACATTTTTGTGTATGCTTCTCCATGTTAATATTCTATTATTAAAAATTTCATGTTATTCTTCAGAATATTTAACAGTCAGGAACGCTACATACCCCAATCTGTCACTATTACTAAGAAGGCAGTGACAACCTCCGATTGACAGTTCTGAATTTCTTCTCATTCAGATGAGCCAGCAGCTATCCCCATGTGAAACTATAATTGCGGCAAATTTCTACAATAATTGTATATTTGATACTTATATTTGAATTATTCAAATATAAGTATCTCCAAAGTGAAATATTTGCACAGATCAAAAACTTTCCGAAATCTCAAAAATCAAAAACTCCAAACAACAAACAACACCCCAAACAGGCAAAGCAATAGCCAAGGACCAAAATGCCACAGTAGTAAAGTGTCCCAACCACTCTCAGAGGCCAAAATAATCGAAATAAATAGAGCTCTGGTAAACCCTCCCGAGTTCACCCAGAAGTGGGCTCACTGTTGAAAGGCATACCTTGCTCACCTCAAAGGCTCACCTTGAAGCATAATCATGTTGCAGAATTTTGTACTCCAATATATAAATTATTCATTTTAACAATTGCTTAAATATAGGTAAATCAGTGTTTTCTTGTTGGAAATATAAGAAAAATTTTGTTTGAAATTCACAAAATTTGCAAACAAGTTTTGAAAATCATTATTCGCAAACTAATCATTGTAAGTAATCTACAAATATAGTAAATAATTATTTAATAACAATATTTACAAAAATTTGTGATCAATTGGAGTGGCTATTCCCTCTAAAACTAAAACAGTTTAGTATTTTATGTATGTTTTACAAATTAACTCATTTTAAAAATATTGAGTTTTTCAATGATTACTTCATTTCTAATTCTGATCTACACAATTATGACACAAGAAAATCAAATACTTTTGTCAGTTCTTATAAACCTGTTAATAATTATGAATTTTTAACTTTCCAAGAATTAGCTATTAAGTATTGGAATGCAATACCTGATCATGTTAAAAGTAAAACTAGTTTTAATTCATTCAAAATTTCACTAAAAATTATTTGTTAAGTGAACAAAAGGCTGTTAATTATTTAAGTTAACTAATTTTAATCTTAGGTACTAATGGACATAAATGTAAGACCCAGTTCTGGGAGATTTATCTTTCTAAAAAAAAATTAAAAAATAAAATTAGAAATAATAATTCGATTGAATAGGAAATTGTCATTAGAATGATAAAGTAGCTGGGAACGAATAACTTAAGACATAATGATTAAGTTCGTAGGTCGAGCGATTCATGTCAGTTTCAATTATGGTATCATTCCTTTTTATAAATTCAATTGTTTTGCCATATTGCAAAATCATTCAAAACATTATAAGCTTTGTATTTGAATATCAACACTTAGCAATTTTTATACGGAAATGTTCCTTGTATCTCTTCTAATAATTGCTGNTTTATACGGAAATGTTCCTTGTATCTCTTCTAATAATTGCTGCCAGGTTACTCGTGTAGAAAGAACAGTTTATAAAAAATTTAAAATCAAAATCTAAATTTCAATGGAGAAATAAACAGCAACAGGGTTACTCTTTATACTTCTTCTTCGCCTCACCTTTTGGTGAAAATTATCACCTTCACTACACCTTTCTAGATTTATACTTTTAGGTAAAATATTTCGTCTCACTTTCACCTATTCCGGTCATCACCTTTCCCCTTTACTTTTTTCCTTGTGGCAATATTACTTTGTTAAACCGACTTGTTAAATTAAAAAATAAATTCAATTCACCTAAACCATATCCAAAATAGAGGAACATTTCTGTATAAAAAATTGTTAAGTGTTGATATTCAAATACAAAGCTTATAATGTTTTGAATGATTTTGCAATATGGTAAAACAATGGAATTTATAAAGAGGAATAATACCATAATTGAAACTGACATGAATCGCTTGACCTACAAACTTAATCATTATGCCTTAACTTATTCGTTCCCAGCTACTTTATCATTCTAATAACAATTTCCTATTCAATCGAGTTATTATTTCCTAATAAACAATTAAGGTTGACTGATTGGTTTTAATTTTATTTACNAAGAGGAATAATACCATAATTGAAACTGACATGAATCGCTTGACCTACAAACTTAATCATTATGCCTTAACTTATTCGTTCCCAGCTACTTTATCATTCTAATAACAATTTCCTATTCAATCGAGTTATTATTTCCTAATAAACAATTAAGGTTGACTGATTGGTTTTAATTTTATTTACTATACTTGTAGATTACTTACAATGATTACTTTGTATTTAAAATTGTTACATGTTTTTATAACTTTGCGGATTTGGAATGTTAATTTAGAACTGATGAGGCGTTAATATTTCTTGAATCTTTTGTTCATGGGAGTGAGCCAATGGCAGAGAGACGTCCGTACCCTACGTAGTTGTTTGGGTATTCGGTGTCTGGAATGCCACCGCAGTTACCACCAGTGGAAGCAACCTAATAAAAAGAGTTACTAAGTTAAATTTGAAGGAAATTTGAAGTCTTAGTAAAATCATAAAAAAATTTCGTGTTTACAGTATGGGTAGCACCAGCGTAGAGAAGTTCAGTAACTTTTGCGAAGTCGTGATTTGGGTGAGCGCTTAGAATAAGAGCGACGACTCCGGCAACGTGTGGGGCAGCCATTGAGGTTCCGCTCTTGATGCCGTAATCTGCATCACCCGTATTGACGGCAGAACGAACGCCAGATCCTGGTGCAGCGATGTCTGTTGAATAAGTAAAACTTAGTTATTCAGTTATAAAACTCGCTCAAAAAACTAACTGGTAAGAGGTTTACCAGGCTTAATTTGTGCGTAAACAGATGGGCCAAGACTGCTGAAAACTGAAAGCTCTTCATCTTGTGTGGTTGAACCGACTCCAATGACCTTGGTTTCACCGGAATCTGCTGGTGATCCTACGTTGCTACAAAAATGTCCGGAGTTTCCGTTTGCGAAGATGGGAATTATTCCAGCGGCATCCCAAGCTGCAACAATGTCATCATAGAAGCTTTGTCCGCCACTACCACCCCTTTACGAATAAAACAAGTTGTAATACTGGAAGAAACATGCAAAATCAATTCATTCAATTTCATAATCACATACCAGCTGTTAGAGACGAGTCTTGGGGCTTTCGTGCAGTCAGCATTGCTTCCATCTGGAAGTGTTGGACAAGTCATGAACTCTCCACAGGAAAGCAAAGCTGCTAAGGTGCAGCTAGATGTACCACAACCACGACATGCGGCCCAGGTTGCGTCTATTAGAATTAAAAATTTTCAATGATTCAATTGCTTATGACAAAATTTGTAATTCTGATGTGATCAGAAAATAACTTACCAGGAGCAACACCGATACCGTTCTTTCCGACAGTGGTTCCCATGGTGTGGGTTCCGTGACCGCTTCGGTCATCGGGAGTTGCAGTACCGAAGTATGGGTCGAACCAACCATAGTCTCCAGCAAAGTTATCCTTCAAATCCTGATGCGTATACCTAACACCTGTATCAATGTTTGCTATAAGAACTCCTTTTCCTAGAAGATTCAAAACAAGTTATGTTAGCTTTTCGGGTCGCAATTTAAATGATTTTGACAAATTAGGCCTTCAATTGCCAATTACCGGTGTTTCCTTTGGCCCAAACCTCGGGTGCTCCAATGAGTTTAACTCCCCATTCGTTTACGGCGATTTTCTGAACAATCTTTGGGTCAACTGGTTGTTCCAATGGAACGCTAAATTCTTCAAACACTTCGAGGACATCGGGTCTTGCAACCAATATTGCGAGGAGTTCAGCATCAACATTTTTAACCGAAACCTGATTTGAGATCCAGAAGGTCTGGACTGTAACCTGTTTGGTGGCCAAGAACTCAAGAATGGACTCTTGAGAGGCAGCAGCGTGTTGCTTGAGAGATGCACCCAAGGTGATCAGTCTCTGTTCTCGTGTGGCAAAAGACAAATTGTTGATCCTGGACAATACTATGCTTGGTCTAGCTTTGAGAGTAACGAATACATTGACTAAGCCCTTTGTCTTCAGGGAGTGCTTCAGAGATGGAGAAATGTGTGCAGGAGCTGCAATGACTTGGACAGCAATGGCTACTGCCAATAATAATGCTACTTTTAGCATAGTGATGGTGTCAAGTTGAGGATTTATGAAAGCTAGGTATGTGAATAGTTGTTCACGGTGTAGCTAAATGAAGGATTGAATACTTTTCCCCAAAAACTTTGCAATATTTATATGAAACTGTGGTAGGATAATCTAACTGTCAATTGGCTATGTATACTCAAGTACTCAATCAATTGAGGATATCAGTAACTTTAAACCATATCTTGATTGAAAATACACAGTTTATTTTAAAGGCTAAAATTTGCAGGTATTAGTAAAAAAAAATATGGTTGGATGGCAATGATGACCAACGAAAGCAATGTATTATGTAAATATTAATTAATTACAAAGTTAAACTGATTAAAAAGTGTCCACTCGAATTTTCATAATTATTCGTATTAGTGCATGGTGACGCTAATGTAGCCACTTGAAGTAAATAAAGAAAGCACGTTTGAGCTCTCAATTCAATCAATTAGTATGTATTAATTAATGTAAGTGAAAATTCCAAAAAAAAATTTTCACGAATACGAAAACAATACTAATCAATTACGTTAACTAATGATATAGAATTAGTCTAATTCTCCTATTTTTCCAAGCATAAGGCTGATCATGCCGTAATCATCTACCGAAGTACATGGGTTTTCCAAAAATTCAATCAATTTTAAAATTACGGATTGATGTAATTGGTGGAGCACAACAGACTAGATTTGACGTTGATGGGTTTTCCAAAACTGTTAATCAATCTAAAAATTACGACCTGATGTACTTTGGGGAGTACAAGAGACTAGACTTGATGATGGCTTTATTTGAACAAATCCATCGGTACATTCACAGTAAGTTTCATGCATGTCGCTGTCGCATGCATTGATCATTGAGGCATGCATAATTTTCCTTTGTTGTTGTACATTGTTTGCAATATTCTGACTCTGACAAATGACCAACTTCAACAACAAAATTAAACCAATTACTTTCCACTCTGTCATCATTAGTTTCGAAATTATAAAAATTGTTTAATTAGAAGAATTTACAAATGTCCTTGAGAGTAATCACTAAAAATTTGTAATGAATTTTATAATATTAGTAATACTCTAATATTAGCGCAACCAACAAGTTAAATTAATAAACCTTGAGGATTTCAAAAATTATTTGCTAAATTTTTTAACTTCTATCTAGGAAAGAAAAGTTTTCAACCAGGACCAGGAAGCAAAAACTCATCATTCTTGGTTCCACTAGGTGTAAAGTCAATCTTTAATTCCACAAAATTAACATTGAAAGAATTGACAAATCGATTGACTCTTAGACATTAGGTATCAGGGTTGCAAAATTCTACATGCACAATTCAGACAAATGATGTAATGTTACAGTGGAGCACGCTTATAAGACCTTCCGATATAAGACCAATTCGGTTATAAAATCAGTTTTTGGCGCACTTGGTTTGGAACAATGTATTTGGCATAGGCAAATATCACACTGTTAGACCGACGGTTACAAGCCCAATACGGATATAAGACCCGAATTCAAACCCCAAGTTATTCCCATCAAGTAAGCGAAGGCTCATCTATTTTTGCTTTAGAGAGTACAGTTCCAACAAACCCAGGTGAAACAAGAACCCAGGTGAAACAAGAACCCTGACCCTATAAATCATGCAAAAAAATACTGACCGCATTTGGTGAGATATAATTGAAATCTTTTTTTGTTAACAGCCTTTCTTCTAACATATGTTACTGTAAAATGAGAAAAAATATGACATTATAATTTATAAATAATTACTCTAATAATAATTATGATACTGAAAAATATTTCTAAATTATAAACGCCGAGCAAAACTTATGACCTAAATTCTGAAAATTGTAAACCAGAAGTATTTTTTTAAGTATAAAGTAACAGCCGATATAAGTTTCAGCTATGTAGATTATGTTTTTTTTTGTTTTTGGAAAAAATTATACCGTTTTGTTGATTTGAGCTGTTAAATAAATCTAAAAAAATTTGCAAAAAAGATAAGGTGGTGGAAAAAGCCCCAATATTATCCGGATTTTATTAATTCAAGATAATTCACGATATAGTATGGCATACACTCAAGTGTGAGTCCAAATGTAAGAAATCCAATAGTTTTGTTAGGTTTTCTTGCCAGGCGTCTGAGTAAATCGTATTCTTTAAAGTAATTGTATCAAATAACAGTTATGTAAAAATGTAAAGTAAGTGTATCAAATAACAGTAAAAAAAATTTTTTTTAGCAATATGTAAAAATGTAACAAAAAATATACATTACGTTTCAAATGTTTTTGTCTTTGTTGCCGGAATGAAAGCTCTACAAAGGACAAAGAAAAATATACTCTTGCTCCTAATAACAACAAATTTTTTGTAAGTAAGAAATTCTACGGCACATTGGGGAGGTGCAGTAGTCTATTTTCATTGTTTTTAATTTTAATAATTTTTGCGAGAAACACATTACTATATTTGAAACGCAGTGNGCGCACTTGGTTTGGAACAATGTATTTGGCATAGGCAAATATCACACTGTTAGACCGACGGTTACAAGCCCAATGCGGATATAAGACCCGAATTCAAACCCCAAGTTATTCCCATCAAGTAAGCGAAGGCTCATCTATTTTTGCTTCAGAGAGTACAGTTCCAACNCAGCCTTTCTTCTAACATATGTTACTGTAAAATGAGAAAAAATATGACATTATAATTTATAAATAATTACTCTAATAATAATTATGATACTGAAAAATATTTCTAAATTATAAACGCCGAGCAAAACTTATGACCTAAATTCTGAAAATTGTAAACCAGAAGTATTTTTTTAAGTATAAAGTTACAGCCGATATAAGTTTCAGCTATGTAGATTATGTTTTTTTTGTTTTTGGAAAAAATTTATACCGTTTTGTTGATTTGAGCTGTTAAATAAATCTAAAAAAATTTGCAAAAAAGATAAGGTGGTGGAAAAAGCCCCAATATTATCCGGATTTTATTAATTCAAGATAATTCACGATATAGTATGGCATACACTCAAGTGTGAGTCCAAATGTAAGAAATCCAATAGTTTTGTTAGGTTTTCTTGCCAGGCGTCTGAGTAAATCGTATTCTTTAAAGTAATTGTATCAAATAACAGTTATGTAAAAATGTAAAGTAAGTGTATCAAATAACAGTAAAAAAAATTTTTTTTAGCAATATGTAAAAATGTAACAAAAAATATACATTACGTTTCAAATGTTTTTGTCTTTGTTGCCGGAATGAAAGCTCTACAAAGGACAAAGAAAAATATACTCTTGCTCCGAATAACAACAAATTTTTTGTAAGTAAGAAATTCTACGGCACATTGGGGAGGTGTAGTAGTCTATTTTCATTGTTTTTAATTTTAATAATTTTTGCGAGAAACACATTACTATATTTGAAACGCAGTGTACTGTCCCCTCCACTAATTCGTCAGCCCGAATCGAGTCGATAGACGAACTGGTTGTTTACATGTTTTTAATCGATTTCTCTATAGAAACGGGAAATCCACTCNAAATCGAGTCGATAGACGAACTGGTTGTTTACATGTTTTTAATCGATTTCTCTATAGAAACGGGAAATCCACTCCCAAAGGGGTTGTAATTTGCAACATAATGTCCGTCTGGTAAAAATCTGTAATCGGTCTATTTTGATCAAATAAATTACTCCGAAGGAACAATATTGAAAACCCTCAATATTGCCCTTGTGCGTAGATATTTTAAAGTATTATTAACGTGTACGACGGAAGCGTATTATCCTTATTAACATGTATTAATTAAGTTTTATCTGATGTTTTCGTATAAAACTGTCAGTAAATTTTCAAAATTAATGGAATTTTCAAAATTTCAAATAGATTAAATTATAACTAAGAATACAGTGAGGACGCAACAAACTTTTGCCTGTAAACGTAAAGACAGGAATTAATCATTTTGTTTAAACTACATACAGTAAAGTTCAACGAAAACGCTATACTGTAAATTTTTTTTTAAACAAACAAACGATAGATATACAAACAGTAACTACAGTGTGTTCAAATAAGAAGGCGTAATTTTTGAGAAATGATTTTGCAGGAAATCAATAATTGATTTTATGTCACACATTTCCATAAATTTTGAACTCCTCAAGCTTCTGAAAACCGTTGCTACGAAAGTTTAGCTAAATTTTCTTTAATTAAAAACTGTTAGAAGACCCTAATTTGTGAGTTTTGAAAATTGCAGTCCCGGATTTTCGCCTTCTTATTTGAACACCCTGTATATGAATATGGAACTGAAAATTTCAGTGAATTTCTAACGCTTTAGCATATTTTTTCAATTAAATCCTCAAAATTTTCTCTAAGTTATTAATTTTTCTCAAAGTAACCTAATCTTTATTAGAGCTCACCCTTCGAATTTCACCCGATATCGTTCTCGCTGATCTTCATTGTATTTTAAAAATTTTGAAAATATTTCACACACCTTCATGTGTGATTTCCGTCGAAACGCATGACAATTGTTGCTCGTCTCTTGTTCATTTAAGTGTTGAATAACTTCTAAAAATCGTTGAGATTTGAACCATACTGTCCTCAATACAGTAACTTAGTTTATCAAAATTGAAACAACCCTAAATATTTCAAAATAAATTATTGAATCTGCGTTTTTCATTTTCTGGATTTCATATTGAGTCGATAGAACTCCGTATATTAATCATTTCTTCACACATACAGTGATCCACAGATAATTAGGACCTATGTAAATTTACTTTTGTCCGATGCCCTTTTGCTGGAGAAAACAGGTTAGCTTTTTTCTTTCGTAGAGAAACTAGTTACTTTAAATTTTTTTCTGGAGAAATACTTTTCAATTTCAGAAAGACCGTTGAAAAGTAGGATACGAAGTTGAAAAAATCAAGTCAATACCATCAATGTTTCAGAAGTTATGATGTTTCAAAAACTGAAATTTTTTAATATTCTTTTGAAACGCCCATCTCTTAGCACATTGTCTCAGGAAAATGTATAAAATTTTCAATTTTCAATTTTCAAAAAATCACAACTTCTTTTCTAGTGATCGTAGAGACTTGATTTTTTTGACTACAAACGCTACTTTTCAATGATCTTTCTGTAACCGGAGAGCTTGACCATTAAAAAAATTTGTTTAGAAGATGTACTCTACAAAATCTTAAGACCACTTCTTCCCCAGCAAAGAGCATGGGACAAAAGTAGCTTCCAGCGGTCTTAAGAACCTGTGGACCACTGTACACATAGCCAAAGTACAAAATGCAGAATACCTGTGGTTACATTTTAAAAAACATTTTTTAACCTTATTTTTGGTTTGATAAAATCTTACTAAATTTGATACAGTTAATTTTAAAGGCTAAAATTTGCAGGTATTAGTAAAAAAATATGGGTGGATGACAATGAAGACCAACAAAATCAATATATTATGCAAATATTAATTAATTACAAACCTGAAACAATTATTTTGCCTTTTTACTGATTTTACATTAACTTAAACTGATTTTTCACTCGATTTTTCATAATTATTCGTACTCGTGCATAGTGACACTAATGAAGAGAATTGAAATAACCAGAAAACACATTTTAGCTTTCAATTGAATCATTAATATGTAATGATCTAATTGGAAATTCCAAAATTTAATTTTTTTTCATGATTTATTCCTAACCATTTAAAACAATAGTAATCAATTATGTTAAACTATTATTATATAGAATTAGACTAATTCTTCTGTCATTCAAAGCTGAAGGTTGATCTGACCGTAATCATCGACGGAAGTACATGGGTTTTCCAATATTTTCAATCGATTTTAAAATTACGAATTGATGTAATTGGTGAAGCACAACAGATTAGATTTGACGTGTCTGTTGAATCTTGATTACTGCATGATGGTCCATCAGTTTGAACAAACCCATCGGTACATTCACAGTAAGTTTCATGGCTGTCGCCATCGGTACCTATACAAGATGATTTTTCTACACATGCTAGATCGCCATTTTGATTACAAGGTTGAGCTGCGGCAATGACACATGTGGAGTCGTCCGAATTAGTGAACAGATGCATTGATCATTGAGGCATGCAAAATTTTCATTGTTGCAGTCAGTAGCCGTTGTACATGAGTCTCCAATATTATGACTGACAAATGACCAACGTAATCAAAATCAGACCAATTACTTCCCACTCTGTCATCATTGGTTTCTGGAATTATGAAAATTGTTGAATTAGAAGAATTTACAAATGTCGCTGATAGTAATTGCTAAAAATTTCAGAGGCTTATTTCCCTGTGACAACAACATAAAAAAGTGAAAGTATGAGTATAGTCCTTATCTCTTCCTCGGCTATAGGGACACTAAAGATAACCCACCCTGTACTACTAGCCTTTGTCAGTGATTTCAATAACCAATACTTTTTACCTTGACTAAATACAGTAAACCTCGGATAAGGGGTATTTCAAGGGACCGGAAAATATGGTTTGTGGTAACCGAGGTTCGGCTTAAGCGTAAGCCGAACATACAACTTGGGGAATAATTTGTTCGTCTTAGCCGAGGTAGTTTTAATTTACCATTACTTTATAATAGTAAGTTGTTGTGGAGACTTAAAAATGACTAAAAATATATTATTGGTTCATTTTCTGTCGAATTTCAATGTTTGAAAAGTCATTGAAGTTATCCGTTAAATTTTGTAAGAAAAAAGGCGAAGATTCTTTAAAAGTTGATCAATTAATTGGTGTTCGTGTTAACCGAGGTAAAAAAGCATGTGACTTATGGACTAGGACCACGGAAAGGCGTTCGTCGTAGCCGAGGGTTCGGCTTAACCGAGTTCGGCTTAGCCGTTCCATTTATACACAAATTCCCTATCTCAAGTCGCGGACCGGACCAAGTGGTTCATGGTAACCGAGGGTCCGTGGTAACCAAAGGTCCGTGGTAACCAAATCGACTTATCCGAGGTTTACTGTACTAGAAGTTGCTTAGATAAAAAAAAATTCATTTCCTTTCAATTTCGAAACAATTGATTTAATAATAATGTATCACCCAATTTAAACATTTAGGTTAACCTAAGTAAAAAATGCAACCAAATATGGACTAGGATACTGATATTTGGATGGTAAATAATTTTGAAAGGTAAAATTCTTTGCAAATTTCTTACAACTATATTTGTTCCAAATAATAAATTTTATAAACTACAAATGAAGCTGATTTCAACCTATTATTATTTGTGACGATCACCTATTTTTTATTTTTACGAATTTAGTTAGCATTTAATTTCAAAATTGAAACAGACAATACAAAATGTTCTTTTGTCTTCAAACAATCTCCATGTCTCTCATATCCTAAAGTTGAACAGTGCTTTAATAACTTTTCAAGTCGAAACGTTAACACGTAGTGTGCCAATTAAGAAAAGTACCTTGGATCCCCATAAAAAATTTCAATTACTATTTAAATGGTTTATTAAATCAAATAGATTATTGAATTTTGAAGAGAGCTGGTTTCGTTTTTAGTGGGATTCGCTTTGAGTAAGTAGCGGTAGTTTATCAGTAAAAATTGATTCTTTTTATAATTCGTCAGATTCATGTCATGTAACTTAAGTCTCAAAGTAACTTTGTTTTGCGCTAACGGATTTGTTTTGATTGATTGATTGTGGATAACAATTAATTATATAATAATATTCATATTCCATTAAACTAGACGAAGTTTAAATAAATGAAACCACTTTTCTTATTTATTTACTCAAGTTTACAAATAGAAATAACCGAGATATTCAAGACTCAGCTCTTTTGTTTTCAAAATTGTTGCCCATATGTGATTAAGGCATCGGTGGTCGAGGCTGGAGTAAATTTCACCAAGCAGATACCAGAGTCAAGATAACAGATTCTTACCACGACAAATACATAGAACGACACTCGCAAAATGTTTATCGTATTTCTTCGACTTAAGTCATTTTCTACCATTGGCGCCTTGTGAAAAACGGATAATATTTTTGTGGAAAATTTGTTTCATAGATAACGCAAACCGGATGTATAAGGCGTACACAAAAAATTTAAATCTGCGGATTGTATATCAATTTCTTGAAAATAGTAAGAATATCTTAATATTTTGAAAATATATGTTTTATAATCATTTCAAAAATTGATAAAAATCTCTATAGTAGAGAATAACTGAGGCGATTCTCAGTAAAACGATTGAGTAAACTCCTAATTTATAATTCTCAATATTTACAGTTAGTTTTATTAATTGTATAAACTACACTAAATGTTACTTATACATAATTTAGTAAGTTTTTCTGAGGGTTGGTCTGTGCGATGTACTAAGTCGGAGTAAAAGTAGGTTATTTTGATTCTCGACCAGCAAAAAACGAATAATTACTCTGCCGGCTTCATTCCCTAAACCCCATCCATATGTTACTTTGCTAATCAATCAATCAATTTTCTCTTGTGTTTATTTATTGAAAAATATCCATAAATCAGTAGAGTTTCAATCAATCAAGTGATATTGAAAGGTTTTTATCATGAAAACTATGGAAGAACTCGAACACCGGGTGAAGGAACTTGAATTAGAACTTGCTAATATGAAAGGTAGTGTCGTACGTGAAAAAATTGATCAAATGTCATCCGAAGTTATTGATTCGAATCCTTACAGGTACTCGTAAATATTTCAATAATTATTAAGGGTTAATGTCTTTATGGAAGAGTTTTTAATTTACGTTTCATTCTCCCTAGTCGTCTAATGGCCCTCAAAAGAATGGGAATTGTTAATAATTATGAGGAGATTCGTAATTTCACTGTTGCTATTGTTGGTGTTGGTGGTGTAGGATCTGTGACAGCTGAAATGCTTACACGCTGTGGAATAGGAAAGGTATGAAAACCTATTCATTCTCTGAATTTGTATTACTATATTTATCTTTATTAATTTTTTTTAAATAATTTTTACTAGCTAATTTTGTTTGACTATGATCGTGTGGAGCTAGCAAATATGAATCGATTGTTTTTCCAACCCCATCAAGCTGGAATGTCTAAAGTTGACGCCGCAGCAGCTACTCTCACTTTTATAAATCCTGACGTTACATTTGAAGCTCACAACTACAACATCACCACCGTAGATAATTATGATAAATTCGTTTCCCGGTTGGAGATTGGTTCCCTTACAGGATCCCGTGTGGATATAGTCCTTTCTTGCGTTGATAATTTTGAAGCGAGGATGACAATTAATACTGCATGTAATGATAAAGGGTTTGTTTGGTTCGAGAGTGGTGTAGCCGAGAATGCAGTTTCCGGACACATCCAATTTATCAAGCCAGGTCAAACAGCGTGCTTCGCCTGTGCCCCACCTCTTATAGTGGCAACAAAAGTCGACGAGAGAACACTAAAGAAAGAAGGAGTCTGTGCGGCTAGTTTGCCGACAACGATGGGAATTGTTGCTGGATTTTTAGTTCAGAACTGTTTGAAGTGAGTTTACTTTATTTGTCACAACTACATATATTTTTTTAAATAATTGTTGACATTCTACTTTATCATTTATACTACTTCTTTTATCATTAGATTTTTACTGGGATTTGGAACAACAACTCATTACTTAGGCTACAACGCACTGGACGATTTCTTCCCAACAATGAGCCTCAAGCCAAATCCAAATTGTGACGACCACCGCTGCCTGAAAAAGCAAGAGGAATATGAAGAATTTTTGATAACAAATCCAGTATCAGTGGAAGTTGAAAAGGAAGAAGAACCTCCAGTCATTCATGAGGACAACGAATGGGGAATTTCCCTCGTTGATGAGACAAGTTCTGATTCCCTAGTTGAGGAAGACTTAACAATTGCCCAAGGAATTCGGATTGCATATTCAATTCCAGAAAAAGCTCTCAAAACCCAAGAAGATGATACAATGATTGATCCTGATGATTCTATTTCATTAGATGAGCTGATGGGGAAAATGAAAAATCTTTAATTCGAAATTTCATAGTGATTTGCATACGTTCCATTGATATATTTGTATTGTGACTGTGGTAAATACTAAGTTAAGATGACACTAAAGTAAGGTGAAGGCTTCAATAATTGAATTCATCTAACTAATTATTATGAGAATCATTACCTACTTAATACGGCTATGGCTTTTTTAATTTAGTTAACAATAGCAAGACTTGCTATTGTTAAATAAATTAGAAAGTGCATTTTAGGAATTGGGGTAACGTGATACAATTCTTGTCGACTGTCATAATAATGGTGCGACAGCCGGAGTAATTTATTGCGGGAATTCTCCATTTCCCTTGAGTGGAGAACCCGCTATTTTTGAAATTTTCAATTTGACTTTTCTTTTTGGAAATGAAATTTTTTCCTCATTATTTGTTTTTTTACTTTCATTTTCATTTCATTGTCTAATCTTGAACTTGATTCCCATTAATTTGTTATTTCAACTGAAGAGAAGTGAAACATTGGGATTACGAACGAGCAACATCAAATCCTAATGAACGAGGTACTAATCTAATCTCTAATAAAAGTATTAACGTTACGCCTACGAGTACACCTAATCCGAAAGTTATTCACCGGAAAAATCATAATTTTGTGGTCGGCCTGTCCTGTGGTTAAACTCAAGTAAAAGGTAAACAAAAAATTTTTTGTTTTGAATTTTGATTATGTTCTTTTAGTTGAAATCCTGTTTTTGAGAATCGAACATTAAATGCACCAAAGACCAAACCGACTTAACACTCATGATTTGGCATATTCTATTTTTGTTACTCAGAGATTGAGATTTGACCTCAGTCGAACCCAACGTAAAGTATTCATGTAATGTAATGGTAATGTGAGAGACAGCCAGCGGTTCTGGTTAGAAGAACCAACAATTCCAAGCTTAAGCTTAGTCAAAAATATTGAATCCTGATTATTAGCACTTGGCACACAATTGATACTTGTTTGTCATTTTATTTTCATTATTAGCAGGAGGAATGGATATCTACAAGGAGTTTTCTAAAAAAAATGTCTTTTCAACTCCGTTTCATTCGATTGGATGTGAATCGAATGATATGGCGTCACCAAAATTAAAATCCGTAATTCATAAGACTGTTGTCCCAACGCGAAAGATTACTTGTGCTGCTACAGGTATAAATTCGTATAAACTATGGTTCCTAATTTTTCATTATTAAAAATTATTGTATTTAATAATTATTTTTGTTTGATAGGGGATAGCGTTACCTATGGATCTCCCTTGTATTATGCGTTATGTGGCTTGGGAGGGATTCTTTCATGCGGGTCAACGCATGTTTTAATTCTTCCTTTAGACTTGGTGAAGTGTCGAATACAAGTGGATCCTGTTAAGTATCCTAATCTTATGAAAGGGCTTGTGGTAATCAATCTTTTTTAATCTTAGTAGTTTAACACTACTAATATAAAAAGAATTTAATTGGTAAATTACTTACTTTGATTTAGACCTCAGTGAAGGAAGAAGGGCTTTTTGGACTATACAAAGGATGGGTTCCAACTGCGTAAGAGTTGTATATAAATCTTGATTCATTAATTTTGACCTCATTCGTTTGTTTATCTTCAAGGTTGGGATACGGTGCTCAGGTAGAAACACATTAGGTTGCTTATTGGCGAATGAAATTAAATAATCTTTGATTTTAGGGTTGCTGCAAGTTTGGATTCTATGAGGTTTTCAAAAAGATGTATGGTGAAATTGTTGGTCCAGAAAATTATTATAAGTACACAAGTTTTGTCTATTTGGCTGCATCGGCTTCTGCAGAATTCATTGCTGACATTCCCTTGAGTCCATTTGAAAGCATGAAGGTGATTATTGGTTAAATGCTTGACTTCTAGTGTATTTGATTATTGAAAAATAGGTCCGTATCCAAACTGTACCTGGGTTTCCATCGACAATGCGTGGAGCATATCCAGCTATTATGAGCAAGGAAGGAATCGGTGGATTTTACAAGTAATATACATTTATATATAATTTAATTTAATGTGTTGTTTCGTTGAACTTTCTATTATGAAAATATGTCTTTTAGGTCTTTGATTCCATTATGGGGACGCCAGATTCCTTATACAATGGCCAAGTTTGCAAGTTTCGAAAAATTTGTTGAACTGATTTATAAGTAAATGGATAATAAATAATATTTTGGAAAACATAATGGCTTCTAATTGTAATATTCTGAGTTCAACAGGTATATCTTTCCTAAGCCACGAGATCAAGCCACTAAACCGGAGCAACTTCTGGTCACATTCAGTGCCGGATATATTGCAGGGGTAAGCTGATTCACTCTTTGTTAACCTAGATTACATAACTGAAAGCTTTAATTTTTCTTGAAATTCATCACTTTCATTTCAATTTTTGTAGTCATTCATCAGACACGGTTAGAAGAATGTATAATCTAAAAATCAATTTTTCGTTTTTTTAGTTATAAATTAATGAAATTCCAGTAATTACATAGACTAAATTCATATTGTGTTTTGTAATAACTTACGTAGTTTTATTGTTGTTGTTTATTTTTCCCAGTGCTTCCTAAAATTTTGTTTCCATTGATGTAAAATTTTATAGTAATTACTAATTAGTCTATATATTTCTATCTAGGTTTTCTGTGGTATAGTTTCTCACCCTGCGGACACAATGGTTTCCAAATTACAAGAGAAGGGTACTACTATTGGCTCAATTTACAATAAAATTGGAATGGTTGGTTTATGGAAAGGTTTGGGATTATAATATAAAATAATTTTATAATTATTTAAGTTATTATATCATTTTTCTAGGACTTGGTCCTCGTATTCTGATGATTGGAACCCTCACTGCTCTTCAATGGTTCATTTATGATGCCGTCAAGGTCAGCTTCCACCTCCCACGAATTCCTCCACCACAGAAGCCCTCATCTTAATTAATTACCAAATCAATTTCTACAAAAAAAAATCAATTTGAACAATTTTCAAAATAAAATGCTTCACTTAATCAATGCCAATAATTTCATTAGTTTTCATTACATATTCTATAGAGTCTTGTTTATAATAAAAAGACAAAAACCTACTGAAAGTTTTACTTATATAAGAACCTTGACTACTAATTTATAATCGTAGCTCTTAATTCTGCTGGATTTTGTTTTTTTTAGAACGAAATTTAATTCTTGGTTCTAGAGTAATAATTTTTCTGCTCTGACTCCCTAAACCTGATGTGCTTGAAGCTCATTGGTTGGAAATCTTACCTATTATGACTACGGAATGATCCCACCCTAACTCACCTTGTGCATAATTTGAATCAATACTTCATAAATCTGTAATTTCACTGAAATTGATAGAATTTTTTAAGTAAAAAAAAATACAAGTTTTGTAAATTCATATATACTAAAATATTCAGTGGTTGGGTCTAGAAAGGCCATGAAGGAGCTCATAAAGAATATCCACTGATGTCGTCACCCCAGCATATTTCATAAACTTTTCAAAACCAATCTACTATCTTATGTATTCACTTCTCATTTCATAGGTTTTATTTTACCTCTAAATTGATCAGAAACAACAGAAAAAAAAGGACTTTTTGTCCTTGTGGACTTTAGTCAATTTTTGTCTTTCATTCTGCGACTTTGTCCAGGATAAGCGATCCTCACGAGCTTGCTCTTGTCCCTTGACCACAGTCACAGTAAACAAATTTTTTTTTTTTTAGAAATTATGGATAAATTTCCAAAAGAAATTGTACTAGGTGGTGCTTGTATACTNGAATATCCACTGATGTCGTCACCCCAGCATATTTCATAAACTTTTCAAAACCAATCTACTATCTTATGTATTCACTTCTCATTTCATAGGTTTTATTTTTCCTCTAAATTGATCAGAAACAACAGAAAAAAAAAAGGACTTTTTGTCCTTGTGGACTTTAGTCAATTTTTGTCTTTCATTCTGCGACTTTGTCCAGGATAAGCGATCCTCACGAGCTTGCTCTTGTCCCTTGACCACAGTCACAGTAAACAAATTTTTTTTTTTTTAGAAATTATGGATAAATTTCCAAAAGAAATTGTACTAGGTGGTGCTTGTATACTTGGATTTACTTTGGCATTGGGATGGGGTGGAGTTACGATGGTGATTAAGGGGCAAGTCAAAAAGGTGAGTTTAATTACCTCTAATTATCTATATCTTCCAACCCCTTTTTAAATTGTTACTGTTTCTTTTTTTTACCTAAAAATAACAAAATACAGACCTAGTTCACTCAAATCATGAATTTTTTTTTGCAAGTTTCTTANATTGGGATGGGGTGGAGTTACGATGGTGATTAAGGGGCAAGTCAAAAAGGTGAGTTTAATTACCTCTAATTATCTATATCTTCCAACCCCTTTTTAAATGGTTACTGTTTCTTTTTTTTTACCTAAAAATAACAAAATACAGACCTAGTTCACTCAAATCATGAATTTTTTTTTGCAAGTTTCTTACCCCTGACGCCATGTTTTTTTTAATTTAAATACAGTTTTTATGATTTTAAATACAAAAACATTGTAATAATAGACTAAAAACTGGATTTTTGTAAACTCAGAATTTCTTTCATGGATGCTTTCATTTAGATTGGATACATTTAGATGCTTTTGTTTTAAGGGTTACATGTTTCATAGATTAATAAAATTATTCATGAATCATGATTAATCCATTTGTTAATTTCCTTGTAGTTTGATTTAATTAACGGCAATCAATAACCTTAACTTATAAATCATCTATATAGATTTATTTAAATTTATCAAAAATTAAATCTAACCTTTGCTATAATATAAGATCTTAAGTTGTTTTTTTTTGTTTTGTTTTTTAAATTTACTTTTAGATTTTTTTTTTTAATTTTTCATTGTTGTAATAATTTGATTGTTAGATAAAAAGGTGTGATGATTAACATGGAGTATTCTAGGACACAAAGATGGCTTCAGTATATTGATTTTTGTATAAACAGTATAAAGGCGTGTATTGAAGAGAGGTCATAATACATAAAAAATTCTGAAAGCTATTACATATTATGCTATAATAGCTTAATCATGCCTAATTTAGCAGTAACATGAATACTTTTCCAATAATATTTGCTANGTTAGATAAAAAGGTGTGATGATTAACATGGAGTATTCTAGGACACAAAGATGGCTTCAGTATATTGATTTTTGCATAAACAGTATAAAGGCGTGTATTGAAGAGAGGTCATAATACATAAAAAATTCTGAAAGCTATTGNAGAGAGGTCATAATACATAAAAAATTCTGAAAGCTATTACATATTATGCTATAATAGCTTAATCATGCCTAATTTAGCAGTAACATGAATACTTTTCCAATAATATTTGCTAATTTCCGTTTCTCATAATAATACGTTATTCATATTTGGAAAGACAATAAAAATTTGCAAAAAAAAAATTTTTTTTTTAGAAAAAAAAATTTTTTTTTTTTCAAAAAAAAAAAAAAAAAAAANAAAAAAAATTTTTTTTTTTTTAAAAAAAAAAAAAAAAAAAAAAAAATTTTTTTTTGTTTAATTTATAGGAAATTCGTCTAATCAATAACACAGATACTTATAGAGCCTGGAAGGACTTTCCTTTACCACTTTATCTCAGTATTTACATGTTCAACATTACAAATGGTGACGAAGTACTTACTGGTGAGAAACCAAAAGTTATGGAAGTTGGACCTTATGTTTACATGTAATTCAAGTTTTATATTTTATTAGTATAGTTTTAATAATTTATAAAATATTTTAACTTAAAATTTTATAATAATTTTTCAAATTTAACATAGAGAACATATGCATAAATCCGACTTATCTATGAATATGACAACGGAAATCATATGTTTCCGACAACTTCGGTTTTATTACTTTCAACCGGATATGTCAACAGGAACTGAAGAAGACATTGTCACAATTCCAAATGTACCTCTACTGGTAAGACAAAAAAAAACAATTTTTTTTATATTAAAATTAATTCATTTCTATCATGTCTAAAGTAAATTTTGTGNACAGGAACTGAAGAAGACATTGTCACAATTCCAAATGTACCTCTACTGGTAAGACAAAAAAAAACAATTTTTTTTTATATTAAAATTAATTCATTTCTATCATGTCTAAAGTAAATTTTGTGAATAGGGGTTGGCAAAACTTGCAGATGATATGAAAGATGGTAAAGGGGATGATATATTAAAAACACTGGATGAATTACTGTCAAAAAAAGAAGAAACATTGATGAAGACTTATACAGTGAAAGAAATACTGTTTGAAGGGTTTCCTGTTGAACACTATGCATCACTCGTTAAGGAATCTAGCGGTGACCCTGAATTATCAGCACAAGAAGAACCGTTCAAACTACCTGTGTCATTTGTTGGAGAAAAGTTTGGATTTTTCAGAAATGTATTATTTCAATTCATAAATTTATAAATTTTTTTAGAATAATTTTAAGATTTTAGGATTAACTTGGTATTGGTTTTTAATCCAATGGGTTTTGGGATTTACTGGTGATAGAGAAACGGTTCAGATCAAGGTCAATTGGAAATCCAAAATGGACGAAACTACACTTGGCAATTTGGACAAGTGGTTACTTACAATGGTGAAGAGGAGACGACATGGTGGAAAGAGCCTTGTAATCGAATCAAAGGGTCTGATGGTCTATCTTTTCATCCCTTTATAAATACTACTACTCCACTCTATACTTTTGAACCTACCTACTGTCGGCCACTTAGCTTTGTCTTCAATTCAAGGGTCGTTGTCAATGAAGTTGACAGTCTGCGTTTTACTCTCTCTCCTGAAACTTTTAAAGGACAGCGTTCAAATCCAGATAATGGTTGCTACTGTCTAATTGAAAATTCTACTGCTTGTGATCGCAATGGGGTCTATGATCTAAGTCCATGTCATGACGGTATTCCACTCTTACTCTCAAAACCACATTTTCTGGAAGCGGATCCTGATATTGTCAATGGAGTCGAAGGGGTGACACCGAATCCAGAATTTCATGATTCATTCATGGACATGCATAGTGTTAGTTTTCTAAAAAAAAAAAATTTTTTTTCACTTAATTTTTCAAAATTTTACATTTGAAATTTTTACTCTAGATGTCTGGCATACCATTGAAAAGTGCAAAACGATTTCAATTCAATATTGAAATGTTGCCTTTCAACGGAATACCAGCAATGGGCCAAGTACCTAAAGCAATCATCCCGTTATTCTGGTATCAAGAAGTAAGATTTTTCCACAGTTAATCAGGAAAATATTTTAATAATAATAATTTTTAATTATACTTTTTAAATCAGTCTGTTGAAGCTGGCTCAGTTCACTTTTTGGTATTCAAAATCATTGAATGGATTCAAAATGGGTGGGATATGGTGAAATATGGACTCATGGGAGGTGGTTTTGTTATTCTACTGACAGGAGCCACTGTGGGAATGTTCAGGAAGACTGCAGACCCTGACAAAATGGTGCTGGTGAAGTAGAAAATTTATACATATAACCTTATTTCTTAAAGTAATCTTAGTGACAGAAATTAGGACCTTTAATTACCACTGGTCAAAGGAATATTCTTGTAAGGTTTAACAGAAGAGTCAAAATGTTAAACACATACGACGTGGTGAATAATATTTCTTAAAAATATAAAAATCAGCTAATTCACATGCAATAATCATAATTAAGCACAGCTTAAGTTTCACATGCTTTAAATTAAAATTTCTCGCGTTAGTGCAGCAAAAGTATATGAAAAGACATCATGAATAAATTAATTTATAACCGTCAGTCTTGATGAACTCTCAATATCCTAGGTTATTGCTTCAGATTGTATTTGATCCAGTGGATGTAAGAAGCGAGGCGAGTGTAGATTCCAGAAAGCATTCCTGTTCCACACCCACGACCACCAGCATGGATCCCAACCACACTCAATGATTTATTTTTTGTCTCCCAAAACATTAGAGGAGAACCACTGTCACCCTTCAAAAAAAAACATCAAAATTGAAAAGATTTGTCAAGAAATCAAAATAATTAACTTGGAAAGTAATACTTACCATACAAGCTCCACGCCCTTCGTATGCTATTCCTGCACAAAATTGTTTTTCTGTTCCAATCCATTCAAAGTCCTCTTCACATCTACTCGNCCACACCCACGACCACCAGCATGGATCCCAACCACACTCAATGATTTATTTTTTGTCTCCCAAAACATTAGAGGGGAACCACTGTCACCCTTCAAAAAAACATCAAAATTGAAAAGATTTGTCAAGAAATCAAAATAATTAACTTGGAAAGTAATACTTACCATACAAGCTCCACGTCCTTCGTATGCTATTCCTGCACAAAATTGTTTTTCTGTTCCAATCCATTCAAAGTCCTCTTCACATCTACTCGNCCCTTCGTATGCTATTCCTGCACAAAATTGTTTTTCTGTTCCAATCCATTCAAAGTCCTCTTCACATCTACTCGTTCTAATAATCGGAATGTCCGCCGTCATTAGTATCTTTGAGATTTCTGATTTATCTGTGGAGAAATATTAGAAAACAATTATTGAGTGTAAAGAAAATTAGACCTCATACCATTCGCAGTGTACCCCCATCCAGCGACAGAAGCCTTTTCACCCAATGGGACACTGTCGCCAGGATTAGGGAGACAGGCTGGTTGAACGAAGGAATTCCATTCCACTGTATCTTGAAGGCGAAGTAGGGCAATGTCATTTCTTGTCAAATCCTTCTCGTCAAAGTCAGGATGGCGGATTATTTTCTCTACTCCAACACCAAAGGCATTCAATGGGATCTCTTCTGCTCCAATAATGTGTTCACCGATGATCACTTGGATTCTGTCTTTTGATATAGATCTGAAAACAAGATTTATATTAAAACATTCATTTTAGATTTAACAATGATAATAAACTTACTGGAGACAGTGGGCGGCGGTGATGGCATAACGATTTGTAATCAGAAAACCTCCACAGAAGTGTGAAGGATCTCCAGTGATAAACTGGAGAGATACAATCCATGGATACTCACCTATAAAACACAAGGTTAAAGTTTAGTAGGTATGAAAGGATTTCATGGACTGTTTACTATTCATTAATAATCCTATTACCACGAAGTGCTTCGACACCACCAGCGATTCTAGGTATTCTAGGGACTTTTGGATGAACTGAACGTTGTCCACATTTTGTATCAGCGACTGTAATTAAACTAAAAGCTTAAGGCCTGTATAAAATAATATGAATAGCTAAAACTTACAGTTTGTGAGACCACCAATCTGTACAACTAAAATAACAAAGAATACGAACCCTAAAACAGAATCCATTGCGACAATATAAAATTCTCTTCAAATTTTCTGCTCATACTAAAATTTTAGATGGCGGGCGTATTTATATTTAGGCTTGAGTCACCTGAAGGTCAATGTACCCGGAATTGAAACTGAATCATATCATCATAAATCCAAANAATGTACCCGGAATTGAAACTGAATCATATCATCATAAATCCAAAGGTCTAGTTCATAGAAACGACGGTCTAAACTTCACATCCGGTGTCAAATGAGGATTTTTCAGCCTTGCCTTTTTGTCTCATTCCAATAAATATTTTCGAATAATGTCGAAAATATAGTGTGTCTACTAACAAATACGTAGTAACAGCATTCACATTAGAATTTAGAACTTCCTGGATGCAAATTATGGACAAGTGCATTCGTCACACACACAAGAGCTCATTTGTGTGAGATTTACTCTACCTAATCGACCTTGTCGTCATCATAGAATTATCACATTGGCCTACATCTGTAGATATTATATCATTGCATTCTGGAACTTATTAATAAGATTGTAAATGAGTCACTTTCTACACACCGGAAGTGAATGAATTAAAAGAACAAAGGGAAATCTAAAAACTGTATGCTCAAAATGAAACTACGATGCTCCAAAACAGAAGTTGAAGGAATTGAATTGAAATAACATTAATACCTATGAATTAACTTAGAAAATTAAAATTGAACTTAAATATTTCAAATGAAGTATGAGTCCTTATTCCATTCTGACCTTTCATCTCATGTATCAAATTCACTCATTACCATTGGAGTTGTAGGTGGAGTCCTTGGTACACTACTATGTTGATCTGACTCAACTGTTGGATTATCAGAGAAAATGGTGTAAATTGTTCCAACACTTTCTGGAGCAGGAGGGAGAATTACATCTTCGATCTCCATAAATGGTTTGAGATTTGATGCGATGAGTTCCAAATACTCAGCGCAGTTAACTTCACTCAAATTTAGAGACAAAAATTGATCCGCAATACTCAGCATTAAGACCTCTTTTTCTTCTTGAAACTTAAGTTTGACAATGTCATTTTCAGAGATTTCTTGTCGAAGAACCTTCTCAATCTATATTATAACAAAAACCAAATGTATATTTGGAGAAAAAAAATGGTTCTCATTTTTTTTTTATCTTATACTTGAAGACTTCGAGCCACAACTTCTTCTGATAGCCCAGCATCTTGAGCCACATTAAACGCAAAACTTGACTGGCAGACTCCTTCTTTGAGTTTGAACAAATAAACCAATCTATCACCTTCAATCATAAAGTCCATTGTCTGTATCAAAAAGGTCTTTTTAATCAATGGCAGCACGATCGAGTCATGTTTCTTACTTGAGGTTTGAAAACGGAGAGCGCGGGTAAGCGGTTCATCAGGGTAAAGTAATGTGTCGACACAAATATAACCGGTGAATCCAGTCCACGTTGTCCAAAATACTCTAATGTTGCCTGTAAAAGGCTTAGCCCATCTGCCTCGGAAGTTCCTTTCCCAAATTCATCCACAATCACCAACGATGATCGTGAAGCATTTCGTAGAGCCAAAGACATCTGTGGTATAACAAACCAAAACTTAATGAGTAATTATTATAACTCCATATAATATGTGAACAACTAAACAGTTGTCACCTGGTTGATGTCAATCATGAATGTGGAGAGACCCACGGCGATTGATTCATGAGCATAAATCCTCGTACATATTCGGTCAAACGCTGGAATAACGGCTGAGACCGCAGGAACAAATGACCCACAAAGACCCATAATGACTACAATCCCAATCTTTAGAAAAATTCAAGAACAATTTACATTTCAAATTATAAAATAATTTTTCCATTTTATGCTGGCTTACTTGTTTTAAATAAATGCTTTTCCCTGAAGCATTCGGTCCAGTTAGGATAACAATTTTTTCGTCTTCTGTAAAAATTGTTGAATTTGGTACAAAATCACAGGAGAGCTCAACAAGCGGATGCCGTCCGCCTACAATTTGCAAAGTTTCTTTTCCCTCAACAACAGTTGGTCGCACAAACCTACGATCTCTTGCGACTGCAGCCATAGTCATCAGGCTGAAAATTTCAAAACATTAGTGTGAAGTGATTCACTGTTGATGAGTTTGATTAATCTCGAACCTGTCCAATTCTGAAACAAGGCTATTAATTTTAAGAAGAAAGGTTGAATTCTTCATAATGTTGTCTGCAAGTGCAATCATAATATATGTCTCCAATTCAAATATTGCCACTTGAGAATCTCCGAGAACAGCGTCTAATTCTAGTGGAGTATAAAAGTGGAATTAAAAGTGATTGACTATGCACCATTTATGTATTCAATCCTTACCTAAAGTCCTTGGGCTCTTGTAGTATACCTGATCCCCATTTGTAAACTGCAACGATCCAAATTAATTGAAAGTGAAAAATGAGTCTGATGATGAAATGCGTTTGCGTCAACTCACTCTGTACTCAAAACCTTCCAATACCAAGACATCATTTGCTAAATCTTCTGTACATAATTTGATAGCCAACAAATATCCAACTTCAGGAATGTACAAGAGAGAGCATTCTTTAACGTGTCCAGGAAGAGCAGCGATTTCCTCGGCAGCTATGAATGACATGACTTCTGGAAGTACTTGATATTGCTGACGCTCTGAAATATACCATTTTACCATTAGTACTTATTCATGTAATGTTTCTAATATTTTATTATATTATTCCCTTATCGGAAAGTTAAGATTGTTAATAAATATTTTAACTTGCTGGCGTCTAAATCTTCGTTTATTCCATGTCGTGGATAAAATCGCCCATGGAGATCTGATTGCTCAAAGTCTATAATTCTTTGCATCTCTTGTGAGAGAGCGTTTACTGCATCTGATTTACAAGCTTCAGCAATCTGTATAAGTAGTTCATGTTAGTAATTGACCATTACATCTGATTGACTCATTCAAAAAAAAACCCACATCATTGAATACTTCGATGACATCTGGTTGCGCCGCACATATTTCTCCCAAAAGAATATATTTATACAGAGTTTGATAGAAATCTTTCCACTCCCTCACTGTCGTATGCAGCAAGGACAATTTGAGCAACAATTTCTGAAAATACATTGGAATAATTATTCTAATATTTAAGCGAAATTTTAACCAAGCCTCACCGGTATATTCTTAATTGACTTTAAGCAGTTCGTAGTAGCTTCAACAAACCCGGTATGAGCTGGATTGACACAATGTTCAATAACATCGTACCGACGCTTGAGGACAGCAAAGTTTCTTGTTGGGTGGAGCAATTGGAGTCGCATGTAGCGTAATCCTTGACTTGTAAGGCATTTGTTGAAAAGACCAAATATGCTCAAACCTTCTTTGCTTCCAGAATTACCTTGCTTGGCAGAGGAAGGATGGATATCCTGATTAAAAATTTGCAGACTATCCCACGCTGTGTAGTCAACCAGCACCAAATCGTCCCTGCAAGAAACCATAACTTTTAAATACTCTTTCAAAGCAGTCACAGTAAAATATTTTTCTATTATGATAAAGCAGGCGACGGATATAAATCATTGAATTCAACATGATATTTCTGAAGTAGATTATCCAGAAAAATATTTTAGGCAAATGTCTAAAATAGGCTAGCTAGGAAATCTAAGATAACTTGAGATACCGATCCGAACCAAGTATATTCTTAACTAGGACTACTACTTATACCTAAATCATAAGCTATAATAGACTCAATTTTGTAACTTTTGAACTCATTATGATATTTCCAAATTAGAATATTCTATNAATCATAAGCTATAATAGACTCAATTTTGTAACTTTTGAACTCATTATGATATTTCCAAATTAGAATATTCTATGTCAACCGCAGTATACCATGAACCGAATATTCAGCATATCTATCATGTTTTATCCCCCAGGTTGATANGATATTTCTGAAGTAGATTATCCAGAAAAATATTTTAGGCAAATGTCTAAAATAGGCTAGCTAGGAAATCTAAGATAACTTGAGATACCGATCCGAACCAAGTATATTCTTAACTAGGACTACTACTTATACCTAAATCATAAGCTATAATAGACTCAATTTTGTAACTTTTGAACTCATTATGATATTTCCAAATTAGAATATTCTATATCAACCGCAGTATACCATGAACCGAATATTCAGCATATCTATCATGTTTTATCCCCCAGGTTGATTAAAGTTGATTTTTTCTTAAAGTTAATAAGAATAGGGATCGATAACTTACATTGTACAAAGTTTTACATTTATAACAGGTATCTGTCCATCTTTGAGCTCTGCTTGTAGAAGTTCAATGCCTCGTTTGTCAAGAAATTTCAAAAGTGCTCCGGCGGCTCTGACCATTTCCAGGTTGGAAAACGGAATCAGTGATGTTATATAAAATAAGTGTTGACGAGCATCATGTGATCTCGGTTCATCAGGAAGATGAATTGCTTGAAGTCTTCGTTTACATGGATCTGGTGCAAATTCCTTTCCACTTTCAATGAATAAGTTCGGTAAGTCTCTATTCAAAGAAGAATGTCGGCTAGGTGTTTGATTTTCATTCTCCGTATATGAATCTCCAGTCAATTGTTTCAGCATAGCAATAAATTTTGAATCTTGTCTTGAGCAACCAATTATTACCTTGGGTGACACTTGCTTGAATAATGTTCGCAAGATTTCAAAATCAGGCGATGATTCTGCAGTATCCGGAAAGAGAAATAACTGCATAAGATAAATAATTTTAGAAAATGAATTTCGTTAGTACCATAATTATTATTATTCACTGTTGACATTTACAATCTACTCACTGACAACTAACCTCTGAAGTTTCCAACTGATAGTATGCCGCACCTATATTTCCACCGCCCCAAACCACAGACAGTATTTGCTAAAGTATATCCAAGTAAACTTCGTTAAAAAAACTGTTTACTGGAACAAATTTATTAAATTTTACCTTGCTCAATTCGACTTCCACTATAGGTTCAGGTAATGGTAATCCATTGTTGTCAGCGTCGATTTGGGGGTTCTCTTCTTCCATTTTATCTTTCAAGGTACAAACGAACAAATTCTTTACCACGAAACCATAAAGATGAATGAAACGATAAATCAAAAATAAAATGTCAAATTTCAGTTCAGAGTTCAGAATCAGATGAAGAACAATTTTGTTTTTAAACCATTTCGCGCCAGAAACAAAGAATAATAATTTAAACAGAAGAGGCGCCAAATCTCAAAAATTTCAAATCAGAAAAAATGTGATGGCGGTGTCAAATATAAAAAAGGATTTATTTTCTCATTTATCAAAAATTCTGTCAATGATTAAATGATTTATTCTAAATACTTTACTTTGAGTTTAATCAACAAGAAAAATCAAACAAAATTCCTCCTAAGTAAGGGTTTAGAAAATTGTTATCATAGTATGAAGAAGCCTCCACAACTTGTTGATAAACTTGTTTCCAGGTTTCCAGTACCATATCGGTATAATGGTAATTATTGTACCAAAGGCACTCCTCAAGGATTTACGTAAGTGATACGCCAATCGATCGGTAATCTTGCTAAATTGAGTATATGACTCATATCTTTGATCTAGACAAGATTACCGACCCAATTCATTGAGGATTACCTTTGCTACAATTATTGTTCCGCAATACCTATTTCAGTTTAGTAAATGAACATTTCTGCACTGTGGTCGAAAGAAAGTAAATCTTCAACACACTCAGTGCTTTCACTATGCTCAGCAATTTTCAGTGAAGTCGATAAAATTATCATTCATTCGTTTTTTTATATAGAGAGTTGTAAAACGTTCGGCACATGTTGGATGAATTCCAATTATTCCGTCGTAATCAGACTTGGTTGCCTTCAATCTGAACCCGAGTGCAAAACCTTGCGTAATTTCACCAGCATTTGGACCAAAGTAATGAAAACCGATGACTTGTTCGTTCTCGGTTTTCAGACAGATGAGCTGTAGAAGTAGGAAAATGATAAAATAAATTATTCGAAGGCTCAATAACTGAAAAGGTATTAAGTAGAAGGTAAACTTAATTCACTTTGAGATAACATGTTTGAGGAAGTATGTGTGGAAGAACGAATTCAATTGGCTGAAACAGTGTGTGGTAAATTTCTAAATTGGATCTTTGATATTTCTCAATGGCATCTTCTTCAGACAGTCCTATACAACCGTATTCCAACGGGGTGTAAACTGTTGTAGGGACGTTTGTATAATCTGTCAAAACAGGAGATCCTCGATAAAGTCGCCTCGCTAATAATTTACCAGATTGAATCTAAGAATTAAGAATTAAAATTGAAAATCATTCCTAAATAAAGTCAATGAAATGAACCAACCGCTAATGGGGCTAGTTCACGTCTTCCTTCTGCACAGTCTCCAAGTGAATAAATATTTTTCGTACTCGTTTGATCCGCATCATTCACAATGATTTTACCACTGTCTTTGTTCAATTTAACATTTGCAGCATCCAGATTCAAAGCAGAAGTACTTGGATGACGACCGATAGCAAGGAGAATGGTATTAAAAGTGTCTTTAAAAACGCTGAGGTTGGATTTTGATTCTTCTTTGGAAATATTTGTGGCCAATAGTTCAAACTTTGGTGGAGTACCGTCTTCTAATTTGGTGATTTTCGTTGGCTCAAATCCTATCATAAATAAAACTCCAAGACTTTGAAGGTGAAGTTGAATCCTCTTCGCCATATTCTGATCAAATCCTCTAAGGATCATAGAACGCACGAGTACAACGACCTCAAAGTTGAGTGAAATTAAAAACCCAGCGCATTCAAGAGCTATGTACGAAGCTCCAATGACTAGTACTTTTCCCGGAGAATAGGATAGTGAGAATAGGTCATCGGATGTGATACAGTATGCGTCCTCTTCCCGTCCTCCAATTATATCCAAATACTTCGGTCTTCCTCCAATGGCCACCACAATGTGGTTCCCAGTGACCAGTTTTGTTTCTCCTTGTTTGTCCCTCGTCTTAATGGTATGTGGATCCATAAATTTTGCAAAAACATTCATATATTCGATCTTTTTCTCATTGCAGGTCACCTTAAATTTCCAATTGAGAGAATGGATATGATTCTGAATATCTTTTGTCAATTGCTTCCAGTTATGCTCAAATTCTCCACGGAGCATTCCTCCAGGAGACTTTTTCATTAGTGATTTTACGGAACTAAAACCATAGCTAGGAGCAAGACGCATGAGATCACCAACTGCAGAAATGAAACTGGCACAAATTAATTGATTAAAAAATTTGACATTTAAGAAGTACAAATTACTTACCAAGACCTGCAGCGTGCATCAACTTTTTAGGAACACAACCCACATTAGTACAAGTACCACCAAGTCCCCATGTTGATCCAATAGGAGATGGAATGACGAAATCGCATAATAAAACTTTCTGGTTGGCTGATGCGGCTTCCTTAGCAGCTGCAATCCCGCCTGACCCACCACCAATCACAATCAGGTCATAGTCGTATGAATGCTTATACTTAATTGGCGATAAGTCACCATTGGAGTCAACTTTAAGTTTTTTACATTTAGAACAATTTGACCCCATTTTTAACTAATCTAGCCTCATACTGCTCAATTTGTCAATAAAATTTAGTCATTCATAATGTCAATATCAAAAGGTTAGAGTAGTTTTCACATTACATTACTCTAATAATAATAATTAATTAATTATTCATAAATATTAAGCTCAAAGTTGTTGATTTAACAGTTATTGAATGTGAAAATGTTCAATGCTGCTACCGAGGTAATTTTTAAAACAATTTTATGATTAGAATAAATCATTCCGTAATAAATCTAAACCCCCAGAAGGACGTTTCTTTAAAAAAACAAAATTTTTCAAACGGCGGTCAACGTGCAAACGCAAAAGTCAACGACGATCTGCGCACGTTTTCTCGAGATTTAAGGACGGTTTTTGGGAGTGCCCTTCAGGGAGCTGAAGCCATCCTAAAGACACAATAGTCAACGGCGGTGATTTTGGGAGTGGTCTCCAGGTCGTTGCAGCCATTCTATTCCGCAAAAGTCAACGGCCCTTCCCATTCGAAAGTACAGTGGCCAAACGGTTTCGCATTTGTCAACTGCGTTGCCAAAACCAAACCTTGCCTTAGTGTTCTCCATGACTCAATTTGGCCTGAGTCAGAGTCACTCTGAGAGTCATGACTCTGACTCTCTAAATTTTGGGACTCGACTTTCGGAGTCGTGACTCTTACTCCTTGATTGTTGGGAATAAATTCTGAGTCAGAGTCACAGTCATGACTCTTACTCCGGAGTCACGTAATGCCTAATAAGGAAAATCAGGAAAGACAATCTGAAAATTTAAATTTTTTTATTGGATGAGAAAAATAAGGAAAATAATTTCGATATGTGCATTTGAGCATGTTGGGAAAGAGTCATGACTCAGAGTCATGAGTGTGCCTCCCAACCGCTAAACTCTGGGATTCGACTGTCGGAGTTATGACTTTGACTCCTTGTTTTTTGGGAATAAACTGAGTCAGAGTCAGTCATGACTCTGACTCCGGAGTCACGTAATGCCTAATAAAGGAAATAAGAAAAAACAATCTGAAATTAAAATTTTCATTTTTTATTAGTGAAAGTAGATGAGAAAAAATAAGGAAAATAATGCCGATATGTGCATTTGAGCATGTTGGAAAAGAGTCATGACTCCCAAGTCTGGGAGTTGACTCTCAGAGTTATGAGTCTGATTCCCAACCGCAAAGGAGTCAGACTCATCAAAAGACTCTCGACACCCAAAAAAACTGGGAGTCAGTGTCATAGGAGTCAGAGTCAGAGGCATGACTCAGGAGTCAGAGTAATGGAGGACACTAATGTGATCTTATATTGTTACTTCTTACTTCTAAGCAAACTTTANTGACTCAGGAGTCAGAGTAATGGAGGACACTAATGTGATCTTATATTGTTACTTCTTACTTCTAAGCAAACTTTAACATTGGATATTTGCTCACCGTTTGTTGACATTTGTGAATAGGATTGACTAGTTAACAAAATGGAGTCTGCCCCACAATTTCGCTGAGCCAAAAAGTTATATGGTACAGGATATTTTGGCCGAAGGACTTCAGCCAAATTTTCATCAAAATAGGCTTAAAATCTATTTAATCCTTATGGAGGGGCACCTTTTCCTTGTTTTTAATTCAATAATTACTTGAGGAATACATCGGCCCCTCGGAACTTGAAAATTCCCCTATCTCATCTGGGAAAAGAAATTTACTTTAGGGGGTGGTTGACAATTGCGGAGGGGTTTGGCTGGGGGGAGGGTAACCAATTTGATGATTAAATTAAATTATTCCGTAATAATTTATTAAAAGCAATTGCGATATGATGTATTTTTTTAACTTTTTTAAAGAATGATTTCATTTGCAAAACTTCGAGTTAATTCTTTGTGTGGCAAAACAATAGAATTCAACACCACCACTTCGGAAGGAACTCGAACATGACAACCTGTAAAGTTCATCAAAACACATGATTCTTATAAATTTAACAATTGAAATGGTTGGTAGATTTACCTAAAACTGTGATTGATGGGTTCAAACGTCCTTCTGCGTTGAATAGAGGAACATTTTCCATTTTTGCAAAGGGCTTATTCGGATTTGGATCACAAGGCGTCCCTTCAACACGACTCCATTTTCCAATTGAACTACTCCAACCAATAATTGCATAGAGAAGGAGACTGTGATCTTCTACAGCCGAATCTCCCAAAATGATTGAATCGTGAATCCGTACACCCGGTCCAATGACTACATTTTTTCCAATACTCACGTTTGGTCCAATCTGTTTCATTTTGACAATAAAAAATAAAAATAACAATTGAACTTAAGTTGTAATTAACTTTGAAATAATTTAGGCTTACTACACATGAAGAATCAATTTGAGCAGACGGATGTATGTAAACATCTCCAATAACTCTAACCCCAAGAGCATCCCCTCTTTCCTTGGATTGAGCCAGACGACTCGGCTTGGTCTTCCGATATAATTCGAGGTACTGTTTATTAGCATAAATAGCACTGGCAGCTGTCTTTACTTGCGACCACACTCGGTTCGTCTGATACACAAAAATATTCCCATGTTTTCCAGCAAATGGCATAATAATGTCTCGTTCAATCATAATTGATTCCAATTGCTCCTGAGTTTCGCCGCTGAAGCAGAAAATAATTCAATGATACTAACCAATTTTGCTTTTGGTGGTTGGTGGATGGTGGATGATTGGATTTCTTTTTTCTTTGTATTTGTCTTACCTGTAAAATGACTCTTGCTTCTCCTTTCGAATTTTGGATATCACAGAAAATATATCTATTCCACACACATATACCCCACAATTAATCAATGTTGAAACGAAGGTGCTTGGCTTCTCCACAAAATGTACCACCTGATGTGTCGTTTTGTTTTCAACGATACAGCCATAATTGACTGATTGTTGGCGTGTTGCTTCAGTGGCGAGCATCGTGACCAATGGTTTCACAGGTTTGTTAAGATTTTCTCTATGAAATTCCAGCATGTCTCGAAGAGGAAAGTCACCACTGACATCTCCATTGATAACAATAAAAGCCGATGGATGTCCAGCCTTAATTTGGTCACGAAAATGAAAAATCCCTCCAGCCGTCCCAAGTCTCGTGTACTCTTGCAAGTATCGAATCTTCACGTCTTTATACAAGTGACTAATTTCATTCAAGAATGGATTAATTTCCTCCGAAGAGAAATATCCCAAAACTAGAATTTCCTTCATTGCTGGCACATTAACACATGCTTCAATCAAATGTTGAAGTAATGGAAATCCAGCTACTGGAAACAGGGGTTTTGGGACATCCAATGACAACGGACGAAATCGTGTACCTAGAAAACAAAGAATTCATGGAGTAGATTTAATAATTTTAATTTATACCAGGAAAAGACCAAGCAGATGCAACCACATCTCCCAGCGGTGAAAAGCTTATCAGTGGGAGGAAACACTACAGAACTCTGTTTTCTAGCATACAGAGGTCTGTATGGTATAACATACAGACCTCTGTATGCTAAAAGACAGAGTTCTGTATGCTACGTCACACCGACGAACGACAAGTTTGGTTTCTGTGAGGGGTTAATAGAAGTGAAATGTGCGGGGACAAAGAAAGTTTAAAGTAAACAGTATTAAAAGTTGACACTAAAACTTTTTGAACGTCAAAATTTTTTTCAATACTATGCTATTATATCTACTTCCCTAATGATTCACTGAAATATAAATAATCATTATTTTTTCAAGCGATTTTATAATTCTATGTATTTTTCGAGATGTATTTTATCACAATTCTCCCCTCATCGCGTAAAATCATCATTTCCTGGATTTTGACCTGCGCTATAAAAACATACAGACTTCTGTCTTTTACCATACAGAGTTCTGTATGCTACGTCACTACACTACAGAACTCTGTCTTTTAGCATACAGAGTTCTGTATGCTACGTCACTACACTACAGAACTCTGTCTTTTAGCATACAGAGGTCTGCATGTTATACCATACAGACCTCTGTATGCTAGAAAACAGAGCTCTGTAGTGTTTCCTCCTACTGCTTATTGGAATTCTGCTTCAGCAGACGAGCGAATCAGTAGACCTAGTCCATAACCTGTAATATTTACTTTAACAATCGAATGAATACCATGCTCGATGTTTGCATACCAGCAGCAGTCTCCAACTCCTAAACTCGTGAGTCGTGACCAACTTACCCTTTTGCGGACCTCCAATCAGAATGACACCTTTGATACAATCGTTAGCGTTAACTTCCATAGTGAGCTTGCGTGAGTAGTAATGTCAGTGTCATCCGTCCTTCACACTACGAGTACTCCTTGTCCTGCTCCTTAGTAATTAATTAGGCCTTCTTTGTTCGGCTGACTATTAAAAATTCTAAATGATTACTTACCATAACATACACAAATTATTTCAATAAATTATTGGCAAGACACGTCAGTGGCCCAAAAATATGGGCATATGAGAGGGCTGTGGGAACTCGCTAACCGGGGAAATGTCACCATAGAAAGCGGGTGTGAGTTTGAGTTAAAAATTAGAATAGAATCAAATATTTTATACTAAATAATTGAGCAGCTTAGCCTTATTTTATGCACTTTAATTATAAATAGTATCTATATCCACATTTTATAAAGTTTAATAGTGTGTCCACATATTGTGTAATTTTTCAGTTGGGTGTTTTATTGTGTGAAATTTTTTAGTAGTGTTTTCATTATATAAAATATTTTTGGCCTGTTCTTAGTTTATGCCATTTTATAGGAATGTTCTTACCAAATTTTTTAGGGGTATGTTCTGATTTTATGAAGTTCAAAAGTGAGAACAGACCGGAGTACAATGTTGTGAAATGATGACACGTACATCACTACAAAATTTCACAAAATGTGGACGAACACAAAAAAATGTCATAAATTGAGGGAACATAAATTTTTTTTTATAAAATGAGGCACATTTCTATAAAATTTCAAGCTGAGGACAAACCCATATAAAATTGCATAAAATGAAGACACATGTATAAAATTACATAAAATGAAGACACGCACCTATAAAATTACATAAAATGAAGACACATTTATAAAATATAATAAAATGCAATTAAATTGGGGGTTGTCAAGGAAAGACGTGTTTTTGAACTTTTTTTGCTCCTTCAATTTTGAATTATTTCTTGTGTCATCTTACTTACTGGACCATTTGTTTAATTGAGAATCACTGGACTGAGCATTCCTGTCATCGAATCCTGTCGAAGCTGTTCCTTTACGGTCATCATCTTTACTACAAACCTTGTCAAAGTTGTCCATCAGAAGCTAAAAAAAACTTTCCTAAAAATTTAAGCATTCAAAATATTGTTGGGTACTCATCAACAACCTTCAACCTCCATAATTTCCTTGGCAACATCCAACATTACTTACAAAGCTAAGTCAATTATTTAACTTAGTATATGTTGGGTCCACCACAACTTTCCTGCTGAAAAATTGAGATACTATCACCACTTTTATATCTATCTAGGATTGCAGGGATTTGAAACAATTGTTTTACTCAGATCATTACAACTAGAAGCCTCATCCCAGTTGACCATCCTGTTTCAGAAGCTTTTGACATCATCCAACAATACTCTCAAAGCTAAGTCATTTAATAACTTAGTATATGTTGGGTCCTCTACACCTTTTCCCTTTTGAAAAAGTCTTTGAGATACTATCACAACATTAATTTTTATCTAGGATTTCAGGTTTCCAAAACCGTTCATTCATTTTGGCTACTTATTATTTGGACAAATCGGAAAAATTATTTTCGACTAAACTTTGGAGAATACTTTTCACCTTTACAAAAATTGTTTCCAAAAATTGGCTGAAAATGGCTTCCTCATCCTTAGGTTATACTAATCCTTCTAATCATCCTATCCCCTCCAAATCCTCCAAAAGAACACTCTCTCGTAATCAATGGAAAGCCGCCAAACTGGCTGAAGTAAATAAAATTGGATTTGAAGATATACATAACTTGGATAATACTTCAAACCAAAATACTGCTGTCCAAAATCTGCAGAACCAAGTTGACCTAGGAGATATACCTTTCTCAATTCCTCCAGAATCTTCCTCTTTATATGCTCAGGCAACCTCAATCAGTAAAAACAACCCACGTGAACTTGGATTGATTTGGCTCTCTTCAACCCTAGAATATGACCCTGAAAAATCAATATCGAAAATGACTTTGTGGGACCGATTTGAAGTATACAGAAAATCCTTAAATCTCAGAGCAATTACTCAAGTCACCCTAGCCAATTGGATCAAAATATGCTTTCCCCTTGTACTTTCTAAGCGAGGGCCAAGTGGTTCGAACGGACCACATTTCACAGGCATCAAATGGAAAGATGAAGATGTACGAAATACTCTTAACCTCGGATCTAAATTGACAACATTAAGAAGAGGTATCCCAACTCTCCGCAGGGTTCCAAGAGGTGCCCGATTTGCCCTTCGAACTGCCCTCACTAAATGTATGGACGAAGTAACTTACAATAACACTGAGGATTCCTGGGCAGAGCTTCTCATTTTTCCATTTGTCACTCTACAAGTT